>SNQJ01S0015993.1:69032-83629 GCA_010110895.2 Picea sitchensis
ATTTAATACACCACCACGTGGAAAGGGCCACGAGGAAATGAAGTGGCTTGAAGCGAACCCCAAAACTTTAAGGGGACATATATTCTACTATAGGGATCAGTTTTGGGCATGGTGATAGTCATTGGAAATATTATGATGAGCAGAGGACGATGGTGTCGTGAAGTAGAGGTTTAGATATGTTAGGGAGAAGGTGAAATTTTGATTCCCCATCCCTTAAAATCCATCTAAGGGGTTGGGTATGTTAAAAATTGGTATCATAGTGGGAAAAAACACTTGGCCTACTTGGGCTCATGAACGCGTCACTTAAAATATTGTTAGAGAACTTTTAAGTCACTTAAGAAATCAATGGACAAGCAAGAAAACTTCAACATAGAGGATGGTGACACAGCGTGAGTTGGGGGAAAGCTCCCACAATAGAGAGGAAGATTCTGATGAGAGGAGGGCAGCAGAAACCCCTCCATATTTGACTGAAACCGTAAGAAGCCTCATGGAAGAATTATCGAGCTGTAAGGCTGATAAAAGAATAGGAAAAAAAAATCAACATTAACACAGTCCTACTATAAATCCTATCATAATATCAGCAATATATCATCAACAACTCATCACCACAAGGAACACAAAGAACACAAGATCTATGTACAATTTTCTTTTTATTATGGACAACAATCCTTGGGTTTATCAACAACAACTGAATAGAGTACAACTCTACAAGAGCACCAGCTATATAATGCAAGACTCACCTTACACCCTCAACACCAACGGAGATGAGGCAACGATCCTCAATAGATATCAATTTGTCATAGGTACGCGGCCTGTCGGTAGTGTGGCACGCGTATGTACGTGCCCTACCAGTAGTACAACCCACGTATGTACGTGGCCAGTCTATACTACATATTGTGTATACCTTCTGAGCTATTAGGGTTTATCCTTTTCATCACATACTCAGATCCTCTGCAGCCTGCAAGCACATTCTCTTTTGTCTTCCACTGTCCAGTCTGACCCACAGTCAATCAACAACACATCCAAGCTCTCCAATATCTTTCTCATACATCTCAACCACACAATATGAATGCTACTCAATCATGTATAAACAACCAGTATACTGTAGCCATCATATCAGTACTAAATCATAAGAGTTTTAATCACTCCATCAACCAACACATACCACATCACAACAACCATACCAATAATGCCTCAAGCATTCACTTCATAACAAACAATAATATCCATTAAGAAAAATAATGCAACCATACCAGAGTTTCTATGGCAGATTTGAGACCATTGAACGCATATCTGGAACTTGCTTCATCATCCAAGAGCTTGGCACCAGCTCAAACACCAATCTTCAAGACCTCATCCACTGTACACACCCTGTCCTCATTCAGCCTGTGTATGTATGTGCCCTGGCTCAAAGCAGCCCGCATATACCTCAGAAACTAGGGTTTCTGAACTTCCGAGACTTCTGCCGTCATGACCTCAAACTTGTCGAAACTTCGATGCATCCATGAGATCCTCCTCACGCTCACTATCTCAGAATAGATCTTCAATCATGCTCAAGAGATCTTCATAAGTGTACTTTCACAATATACCTTGGCCTCTTATTTATACTCTTCATCTTCTAGGTCACTTAACCCATATCTAGGTCACTTCCTTATTTTTGGGTTAATGACTTTCTAAAAATAGAAAGTTCTCCATTACTTTATTAAAATAAACCTTCTTGATTTTGTCAGTTCTCTTTATTATTAAAATAATGATTTCTTCTTTTCAACCACTTTGACTTCTTTGACCATTTGGGGCTTCAAGCCTTCATGTGAGGGTCATTCAACTTTGTAAGGCCATAACTCTCAAACCGTGAGGAGTTATGTGACATTCCACATACCACCAAAAATAGCATGACAAGCACTATCCATCTAGGATAGTTTCACCAACAAAGTCACTGATATTCCTCTCATTATTCCACATACAAGCATGGGTTCTCTCAACCACTACTCAACCGCAAAGCGTCTTCCCATGAGGGCTTTCACCATAAGGGGACCACTTTGGAGTTCATCCATTTGTACTTCTTATCAACCATGACAAGACAATAATGAGTCATCTTTACATCAATCAAACTATGCATCATATATCAACGAATCCATCTTCATCATGTATCAATGATAACTCATTGATCCCTCTTCATCTATGCATCTTGATCCATATTTATCGATTGGTTTCCACTTGACATCTATCATTCTCATCAAGGACAATAAATATACATTGTTCATCAATCAATCACTTGACATCAATCAATCACTCAATCACTTGACATCAATCCTTTGACATCAAACAATCAAACCATTGGCATCAATGACAACATGATCCAACACACATTCCCAGAGGAGAAGAAAGAAGAGGAAACATTCCAAGAGCCATGACCCTAAAGAGTTTAAGAAATCCAAACACACACTTTCAATGGAGAAATTAAGAATGTGGAAGAAGCAGAAGCTTGGCTACTATGCTTGAAGAAGTACTTCAGAGTCCATGACTACTCTGAAAACCTAAAGGCTCGAATAACCATTTTCAACTTGAATGGGAAGGCCTCCATTTGGTGGGAGGACCTTAGGAATTTGAAAGGAATCCATGAGAAGGAATTGTCCTGGAAACAATTTGAGAAATACTTCAATAAGATGTATCTATCAGAGAAATACTTTGATGGGAATATCAAGGAGTTCTATGAACTCAAGCTGAGACAACTCACAATAGATGAATATATCAAAAAACTTCTTGATTTGATAAGGTATGTGTCCTACATAAAGGATGAAAAGGAAAATATGCAACGATTCATTAGTGGAATTCCTCAATCCTTTCGGGAAAAGATTGAATTTGATGAGCCAAATACCTTATAAGATACTATCCGGAAGGCAAGGTATTGCTATGATCATTTCAAGAATAAGACAAAACCCCATGAGGACTAGAAGAAAAAAAGTAATCTGGGATTCAAGAAGAAGGGGTTTAAATCCTCAATATTTAATAACCATGGGAAAATTTCTAAGATGATCCTTCCTACTAGAAGTGTTTATCAACAAAATTTTCCATATCAAAGTGGTAATAAAACCTTTGGGACAGCCCCAGGTAAGACTGATAACACAAAAAGAGAACCCTTTAAATGTTGGGGTTGTGGAGAAGAAAATCTGTTGAGGGACTACCCACATAGACAATAGAACAACATGAGTATATACAATGTCCAAGAGACTAACACAATCAATGATGTGGATAGGAGAATACCGCAAATTTATGCAACCTTGGATAATAGACAAACTGACCACAAAGCTTCAGTGGTTGAGATGGAAGGTATGATTGGAAACCAACTAGTTTCCATTTTAATTGACCATGTTTCTAATATGAGTTATGTTTCCCACCAAACTATTGAGAAATGTAAATTACAACAAGTAAAACATGTTAAATCATGGCTGGTACAACTAGCCACCAGAACCAAAAGAAAGGTAACAGAGGTCATACCAGCATGCCAATTCATTATGAATGGATTACCCACCCAAGCCACTTTAAACATGCTCCCTTTAGGATCTTATGACCTGCTAATTGGCATCGGATGGTTGGATACCCATAGAACCAAGGTGGACTGTTACAATAAAACTTTGGACTGTGAATATGCATAAGGGAGAAAAATAACCCTACAAGGGATTCAAAAGCCTATCTCAGTGAGACAAATATCAACCCTTCAAGTGAAGAAGTATTGCAGAAAATGATGTCCTTTGTATGTAATACAAGTTTTAAACTCTGTTGATAACAATAAACCAATCCTAGAGGACCATCCCATATTAAGAGATTATAAATATGTGTTTCTAGAAGAGGTACCAGACCTACCTCCAAGAAGAGATATTTACTTTTCAATAGAACTTGTACTGGGAGTGGTGCCAGTTTCTAGAATGCCCTATAAAATTAGTACACCAGAGCTAGTTGAGCTCAAACTACAACTAAAGAAGATGTTGGAAAAATGATACATTCGACCTAGTGTGTCCCCATGGGGAGCACTAGCCTTGTTTGTGAAAAATAAGGATGGAACCCTCAGGTTGTGCATAGACTATAGACAACTCAATAAGATGACCACTAAGAATAAGTATCCCTTGCCAAGGATTGATGACTTGTTTGACCAATTAAGGGGTGCTACAATTTTCTCCAAGATTGACTTGAGGTATGGATACCATGAAGTCTGAATTAAGGATGAAGACATCCAAAAAACAACCTTTAGGACAAGATATGGGCACTATGAATTTGTCGTGGTGCCATTTGGGCTTACCAATGCACCAACCACTTTTATGTGCTTAATGAATAATGTACCTAGTAAGTTCTTGGATAGATTTGTATTGGTTTTCATTGATGATATACTAATCTACTCTAAGAATAGGGAATAACATGAAGAACATCTCAAGTTAGTGCTTCAAGTCCTAAGAGAACATCAGCTCTATGCTAAGTTTAGTAAGTGTGACTTTTTCCAGAAACAAGTCCATTACTTAGGCCATGTTATTTATGAAGAAGGAGTGGCAGCTGATCCTAACAAGATCAAATCGATTATGGATTGGCCTACCCTAAAGGATGTATATGATATCATATCCTTTATGGGTCTAGCAAGATACTATAGAAGGTTCATAAATGCGTTTTCCAAGATTGGTTTCACAATCACCTCCCTTCGAAAAAAGGAAGTTAAATTCATTTAGACATCAGATTGTGAAGAGAGATTCCACGAGATGAAATACCTCCTAACCAATGCACCCGTGCTGAAGATTGCAAACCCAAAAAAGGAATTCCTTGTGTGTACAAATGCCTACACGGAAGGTCTTGGAGGATTCCTTATGCAAGAAGTACATGTGATTTGCTACGAATCCAAAAAATTGAATGAGCATGAAATCAATTATGAGACCCACGATCTAGAGTTGGTTTCCATAGGACATGATTTAAAAATGTGAAGGAATTACCTCTTAGGTAGAATATTTGTGCTTATGACAGACCATAGTGGGTTGATATATTTGTTTGATCAACCAAAACTCAATGCTAGACAAGCTATATGGATGGATCTCCTTAGTGAGTTTGATTTTGAAATCAAACACATCAAAGGAAAATAAAATAGGGTGGTTGATGCCCTTAGTAGAAGTATGAAAGTGATTCACCTAGCAGCTGTAAGAACATGTGAATCATATGTCAAGGATAGAGTCAAAATTGCACAAGAAACATATGAATTTTTCAAGACTGTGAAATCATACTTAGAGAAAGATCCCACAGGGATGAAGTATGAAGGTTATCAAATGTTGAATGATGGCCTGCTAAATTACAAAGGTAGATTGTATATTCCAAATTGTGATGACTTGAAGAGGTTCATACTGGATGAACTACACAAAATACCATATACTGGTCATCCTGGTTATCAAAAAATGATCACAACCACCAGAAAGCTAATTTATTAGCCCAAACTGAAAAAGAACATAGGTTATTTCTTAGCTAAATGTCTAGAGTGTCAACAGGTTAAAGCAGAGCATCAAAATCCAGTAAGGCAGTTACAACCGCTACCAATCCTAGAATGGAAATGGGAAACCATCTCCATGGAATTCATCACAGGGTTACCAAAATCAACCAAATAGAATGATTCCATCATGGTAGTTGTGGAAAAACTGAGCAAGGCTGCTCACTTTATTCCTGTCAAATCAACTCGCAAGGTAATAGATATTGACAGTATTTTCATGAAAGAAATATTTAGACTGCATGGCATGCCTAAAGAAATCATATCCAATCGAGATACAAAATTTACTTCAAACTTTTGGAAATCTATGTTTGTTGGTTTTGAAACTAAATTTCTATTCAGTACAACCTATCACCCTCAAACTGATGGGAATACAGAGAGGGTAAACCAAGTGTTAGAGGACATGTTAAGAATGCATGTAATGCATCAGCCCAAGAAGTGGGAAGACTACCTACCACTGGTAGAATTTTCTTATAACAATGTCTATCAAGAGTCATTAAAGATGGGCCCTTTTGAGGCCCTCTATGGTAGACAATGCAATATTCCAATCAATTGGAATAACCCAGTAGATAGAATTACAATCAGACCAGATATGCTAAAGGAAATGGAACAACAAGTGATTCAGATAAAGAAAAACTTGAAAATAGCTCAGGACAGACAGAAATGTTATGTAGACAAAAAGAGGGCTCCTAGAGAATTCAATACATGGGATCATGTGTATCTCCAAGTTATACCCAAGAAAATCTCTTTGAGGATTGGAGCATGTGCCAATATGGCACCTTGATTATGTGGAACCTTTGAAATTATGGATAGAGTGGGACCTGTAGCATATAGACTAGCACTACCTCCCATAGTGAAGGAACATAATGTTTTCCATGTTTCGTTACTGAAGAAACATGTACATGATTCTAATAATACAATTGATTGGTATGTGATTCAGGTGGAACCAGAGGGAAAATTCCTTCCAGATCCAAAATGCATAATAGACAGGAAGGAAATCCCACTCAAGAACATAACCATTGCACAAGTCAAGGTGTAGTGGAAAAACTTTGGTCCAGATGAGGCTACATGGGAAATGGAGGATGACATGAAACTAGCATACCCATTTTTGTTTACTTCTGTACATACATAACGTATTGGTGGGTAGAACATCAGGGAAAATGTTCCTTTAAGGGGGAGGGGATTGTAATACCCTGGTTTCTCCCAACTTGTAAATATAACTATAACTTGCCTATAGACTATGGGTAGACTGAATATGTGTGGACATTGGGATTGATGAACATTTTTTATTATAAAAGGTAATGTAAATATATGTGTTTTCTGTTATTGAATGAAATGGATAGTGTTTCATAACTGCTGAGGAGGGGGTTTTCCAAGATAGACCATGATTCTATGAGAGAGGTGGTCATGGGGACCATAAATGGTTGAGATAACCCCCACCCAACTAGTAACTTACTAGATTTAATTATTCATACCCAGAATAGTCCTCTGACCCAGAAATGAATTACCAGTCAGGTTGGTGGTTGGGGAAGTCCTCCTTAAGAGTTAATGAGGATATGGGGAGAGTACCCATCTGAGAGACTCCCTGACCTCACCAAGAACTGGGGATTCAGACCCACAGAACCTTGTTGAGGAAGGCAAGAAAAGAAAATAAGATGAGTCAGGGAGACCACTTCGGAGGGGAGAAGAGAGAGCATGCATCTCTCTAGTTCTGAGGAGAACTAAACAATAAGCCCATTCTGGTGCAAGAAGTTGTTGGTTTTGTTTTTAGTCCAAGTTGGTAAAATGGGTTGCAGAGAAGACTGCAGACCCCCTTGCTTGGTAGAGAGAGAAAATCATGGCCCAATTATTATGGGAGGAGGAGACTAACCTCTGTCCCTGTATTTCTTTGATCAATAAGAAAGAACCTCTCTCAGAGCGTCATGGTATAACTAGAGGGTGGTCAGTGGTAAATATGTTCAGGAGTGGTTGTGCCTATGGTTGGGTAGAAACATGCACCCTCCTTAGCAGTTGCTTCATGAATTCTGACTTCCTGATAAGCATTTCTATACTCTATGTACGAGAATGGAAATAATGGTTGAATGTCTGTGCTTCCAATTAAATTATGCATTGTTTGATTTATCATTAAAAAAAATGTGTATTGTCTTTATGTGAACCCTTATATCTGCATGGTGTCTGCTTGCCCCTGATTAGTACCAAGAGAACCATTAGACATGGGATTTTAGATGAGTGAGAGAACAAGTTCATGACTCTTGTACCGGTTAAAATGTCCTTAAGTAAATTCTTCCCAAGGATGGGTCACACAGGGTAAGAAACAGGGCAGACTTCACTGGGATGTGTTAGCGCTTAAACTTGTCTTGTTTTCATGGATTGTGGTTTTGGTCTAGATATAGGTTTTCGTTTGTCTTTTTCCCCTTTTTTCAGACCTAATCATAGTTTTCTCTTCCTGGCGTATATTTTCTTTGTTTGTTTTCCTTTAATCAACTGGTTTCCCTATCAAAATGTGCCCGAGAGAAATTAGTCACGAGCTTCTCTGTTCTCCTCGAGGTCGATGGCTTCTCTTTTAACTCCATCACTGAACCTTCACCTTTCCAACCCTAAGTCTAGTCAGCCATCCCCACTTCCACTATCTGCAGCACCAAGTGCGGTCAAATAATGAAGCAAGTCAAGCGAGCGGGCAAAGATCACTTTTCAATGGCGAGGATCCATTAGTGAGGCAAATTTGCGGTCATTGGGAAATTCGAGGATGCGATGTGGCCTAAGGTTTAATGCCAAAGTAGAGGCCTGAGACCAACAGTCAAGCGAGAATTAATATGGACCATCCACCTCGTGGGGACACGTGGCAGTTGTTTTATCTTTTTGGGAGTCGACATTCGGGGTTCTCGTCAACAAATGTACCCATAGCCCAAAACCCCGAAATGCAAAATGAAAAAGCACCAAGGTTGAGCCCTATTGTGAGTGGGAAATCCCCCTACGGACTAGCATTTAGGGTTATATTATGCATGTAGATAAGAACAAAATAATCCTAATTTCTACCGTCGTCCTAGACCTAATCCCCATTACTTTTAAGCGGATACATAGTTAAGTGAGCATACCTTATTTTGGGCGTTCGATGTCGATCCTTCTTCACTCTTGATCGCTTGTTGACAGCAACTCTCCTCCCAAGGCTGACCTACATTCACACAAAACAAGTAACAAACTCTACATGCATTTGATCTATAGATTAATGGGTTAGAGATTCAAACATATATGCAATAAACTATGAGGATCTCATGTGGTGGGACGGGAAAATCATTTCTTTATCATTAACTTTAGCGAATCAACTTACAATGTCAAAGTCGGGCACTGCTCTGCGAACTTGGTCCTGGGATCCTCTTCAAATTTCCTCCAACTTCTTTTCTTTGTATCTCTCCTTGCACAACGATGGCTAAAGGGTTGGGACAATGGGAATGTGCAATTGGGTATAGTTTCTTTACTATCATTCTCCTCTTCAAATGGGACCCCTACCCCTTCTTTTATAGGCTAGAAGAAACTAGGTATTTGGTAGAACCCTCGACCATGCATGGCCAGAAGGTTTAGTTAACTCACCCAAAGCTGTGTGTTCCATCGGCAACTTTCCTTTTTCCGTGCTTTTGTAGGTACATGCAGGCTATTTTAGGTTAGCTAGCATGTACACGTGTGTAGTAATGGAGTAGGGTGCGTGGGCCTTTATAGAAGAGGTTTTTAAGAAGAGTTGTTCAGCAATGTTTTGGAAAAGAAGGAATCTAAAATGGCCTGATGCCAGGTAAGCATGTCTGGTGCAAATTATGGTTATAACAAGCCCATGGTCCTAGCTGGTGACCATATGGATGAGGGGTAGGAGAGGCACCAACACAAGTTACACCTTGTCGTGATTTCGTCTATCACGATTCTAAGTGACAAGGGGTCACTCCTCTCCATTGCAAATATGTGAAAGAAGAAGTCCCAACACATCAGGACCATTGAGCGGGGAAAGATCCAAGCCGTAAGATCTGTTGTTTTAGCTTTCGGGCTACTAGGAGTCTAGGGTATATTGGGTTGGTTCCTTCCCATCGTCGATACGCGATATTCACGAAGCACCTTAAGTATCAGGCATGATCAAAACCTCAGAGTTGTATTAAATGGGGCCCAAACAGATGAGGGCTGAGGTTGTTCGATGGAGAATAAATCGTGGCCATCCATCTCAAAGAAAATATGACCGCCGATCTCAGCCACAGTTTCGCAATTTTGGGCATCGTGATAGCAGAGGTCTGGGAGAGGTGAAAATCCTAGAAAGGAAAATGTCGAGATGCCTTTGAGGGGAGGCACATGGTCATCCCTTATATATTCAGTCTCAACCACCCTCCATGGAAGAAGTAGTTAATGAAAATTGAGAAAGTGGTTGAAACCTCATCTCAATCCATAAATGGAAGGCGTGGGGAAATACTTGGAGCAGTCATCCCGTGGTACCCCGATGGACAATTTCCCTGTGAAATCCATGCCGCCTGAACTAGTGTGAGACAAGAAGTTGTGTGCACAGTCCACAATAATATCATGCACATGTAAATCCTTAAATGAAGTATCTCAGCGATTCTCCTGTGATCAGGGGCAAATTGCCTTGAGTATTTATTCTCCATTCTGATATTTTGTAATGATCGATGGTAGAGCTAAGCTCCCAATTGTAATGTTTGATGAGGCCTCTGGTTCTCTGGTTATGAACTGATACTTGAGACTCCTTATTTAATGGCATCCAACTCCTTCTCTTATTTCTTGCTTCTGATTCTTAAAGCCCGGGCATGGAATATCCAGTCGGGTGTTGCAATTCTCGTATAATGTATGTTTGATTATATTGGTTTGCACCATTTTAAGTTTCTTGGAGTCTTTCAGGTTTGAGAGGATCTCATATCTGAGGCTTTTCCTCCAAAGGATACTGGAAGACCGGATGTCCAGAGCAAACTTTTATCCCCTTCTCATCTTTCCTCTACTTACTCACCACTATGCAAAATTATTGGCCTAAGTTAGATCAAGACCTCACTTATCTTTGCATTTCCATCCCATTTTTCTGAGTTAAAACAATATTTTCCTAAGTTTACTCCCATTTGATCACCCCTTTTATAACCAAACTGTGACATACAAACTAATGGGTATCAGGCGTGTCCCCATCGCAATCTAAGGACAACTTCTGGTGCTAATATTTCTGGCACCGTTGTCAGGGATGAAGTTGAAGATTTTCCCCTTGAACGACAATGATCATCTGATTATGAAGGTGTAGTAGATATCAGAGATATTGAGATTGCTATTGTGCACCTGGCGACTCCACTGTGGTGACTCCATTGATGCGAACCCACAAGCGACTCCACTGTTTCATCCATGGCTTCTAGAGGCAGACATACAAGGTCTACTCCACAACTGCCTTTAGCAACACCTGAAGCTGACCCAGAGAAAATTATTAGAAAGGGAATGGCCTTTGGAGGAGGTACTTCTACTAATAAACCAGGTATTTATGATGATTTTCATTATCCTATAGAAACTACAACCTTTGTATCTCATTCTACCTTATTACCCACTGTTGGAGTTTCCCGAACCTTAAATTTTGGGAGTGTTCCTGTTGATTTTTCCCCTCCTGGTCTTGGATTGGAGGGAGAAATCCTTATCACTCCATTCCCCCCTCAAATTATATCATGGTTTAGGCCTAGGAATTCACAGGATTTTACCACCCCAGGCTTTACCACCCCTCCTTCTACTACTGTTTCTACTGCTGCGCATACAAAGACCTCCGTCCCCTTAAACCAACCAGCCCCCTCTTCAAACCCTCTGTTGTTTCCTGTTCCTCCTCTGAGCTCAGTTCCAGTCTTCTCAAGTCAAACCCCTTCTCCTCCTAGTTCTCCTCCACCTCTTATCCCTATGGCAGGTGCTAATCCCCCTATAAACCGAATGGATGCCATAGTGACTACCAGGTATGCCCTTTTAGTCCTACCCCAACCCATGAACCCTCTCCCTGCTGGAGATTACTTTAAATATATTCCTAAATTCACTGGAGAGGAGGACATGACTGTTGAAGAGCACCTTGCTGCCTTCTACAGTTATGCTGACAACCTGAACATTGAAAATCAAGATGTCTGGATGAGAGTCTTTGTCCAGAGCCTTGATGGTGAGGTTAGGAAATGGTTTAGGGGACTGACCCTTGGAACTGTTGTTGGGATTGAGGCTCTAGATAATGCCTTCTTGATACAGTGGGGAGATAAAAAAGATTTCATGTATTACATGATGGAGTTTGGGTCCTTGAAGAAAAAGGAAGGAGAATCTATCTCTGATTTCTCCAAAAGATTCAACAAAATGTACAATAAGATCCTTACTGAGATTAATCCCATAGAAGCCTCTAGTAAAATCTCTTATGTTAATGCATTTGATCCTAATTTCTGCCTTCTGTTGAGAGAAAGAAGAACTATTTCACTAGCTCAAATACAAGATGCGGCCATGGAAGTAGAGTCTAGTGTGTTGGTGGTTGATATACTTAGAAATAAGGTTGATATAGACAGAAGAAAGGGAAGATCTGAGGCCTCAACCTCTGGTCCTTTTGTGCCTCACCCTCAAGTAGATGAATTGGAAAAGATGGTGAAGTATCTTTCTGTAGAGATGGAGAAGATGATGTTTGAAGGGAAGCAGAGTTATAAGAATGACCAAAATACTGATAACAGGGGAAATTTTAGGAGGCCAAACAACAATGCTCCCTAAATCATGCAAAGAGAGCCTAGGAACAGAGGCAAAGAGGATTAGAGGATCTAGACTCCTCTTCGGAACAACCTCGTTTCTGGCGAGGAAGAAGAGGAGATAGATGAGCTTGATCCTGAGATCCATTGTTTTGGAGACACCTATCCTTTCCCTCATTTAAGTCAAACTGCATACAAATAATTCCTCAGGAAAAACCAAATAAATGAGCTGAGTAAAGGAGAAAAATCCCATGACACCAGTCCCAACAAGTACAACCTCAGGTCAAAGAAAAAAGAAGGGAAGTCTGATATCCCTGATCAGTCTTCCATAGTAGAGAATACTGCTAAGCATGATGCAAACACTGCCAAAGAAAATAAAGCTCAAGATATCTCGTCGATAGCCAAAGATCCCGTCTCATAGGTGAGGGAAATTCCTAAGCCTCCTTCCTCCTTTAACTTCGAGCATGAAATTCAAAAAATCAGAATTCCTGTACCCATTTCAGAGTTGGTCAATAAAAAAGACTTCAAAAGGTCCCTCTCTAAGCTTTTATAGCCTGAGTCGTCCTGCCATTCCATAGACTCTATGAACCTCCAAGATGAAAATCCAACAGTCATTCTAGGTCCTATGGTAGAAGACAAAGATGATTCATCTCCTCCCTTCTACACATCCTTGAACATTCGTGATAAGGTGCTGCATAATTGTCTGATGGATTATGGGGCATCCCATAATCTCATGCCCAAAATTGTCACTGAAGAACTCAGACTGGAATTCACAAAGGCCTACCATGACTTGTATTCCTTCGATTCAAGGAGGGTGCAGTGTCTCGGGTTGATCAAAGATATGGTGGTAACCTTGTTTTAGTTTCCCATGAAAATCCTGGTCATGAACATTGTGGTAGTTGATGTTCCCCCTAAGTTTGGTATGCTATTATCAAGATCTTGGATAAAAAGGCTTGGGGGAACACTATAGATGGATCTCACATATGCTACCATTCCAGTTTTTGGAGGGGAACATAGAAGATTGTACAGGGAAGATCAGTTGGCCTACATTGTCAGTGATGAAGCAGACCCCACCAATCATCCCATCTTTTCCCTGGACACTGATTTGGGATCCAGCTTGTTGCATCTCACCAACACTCCTAAGGCTCGTCTTCAGCTCAGAAAGTAGCCCATTAGACCTGTTAGCATCGGAAGTCACTCCTGGATTGCTTGCAGGAGCAGAGCCTGACACCCATCAGTTTTAATGTCACGATTTGTTTGAAAGGGGTGATCTAATGGAAGCGAGCTTGGAACAATATCATATCAACTCAGAAACTAGGCCAGGCATGCATGGACGAGTGAGGTCTTGATAAACTTAAAACAGTGAATTGCAATAAGGGCGAGTAGATGGAAGACTTTATAAGAAGGGTACAAAGGTATGCTATAAGCTTCAGGCTTCTAACAGACTGTGAGAGCAGGCATCTGAAAACAAGATCTTCTTACTTCCAAACGTGGGAAACCAGAGAAAACAACAATGCGATAATAAATCATTTACCATAACATAACTATGTTAATTCATACGAAGCATTCTATCATGAAATCTCCAACAAGAGATGAAACATAGATGGAAAAGGGAAACTGTTTGTCATAAACCAAGAAGTCTCAAACACAAATACATGACCAGGAAACCAGAATGATCGTTAAAGCTTTACAGTCGGGAGCTTAACTCTACCATCGATGGATACAAAAATGGCAAAAACGCCTTCATATACTCAGAACAACAACATAAGCGAAATCAAGACACTGCACTGAAGGCTTTGCGTATGCATGGATTTCTGACAATCAACCTCTGAAAGATCGTGCAACTTATGTCAGATGCAATCTAATTCTTTGACAGTTCCAACGGCGAATCGACGTGCTTTTAATTCATTGCCGTGCGTTCCCATTATGGTGGAGACGATTTCTAACCACCACCAACCGCTTCAATAACTACTTCGTTGGGATTTAGAACAGCTCGACCACCTCAGCACTTTGGGATATGGAACACTCCTCGCGCTGCCACCTGGACTAACTGAATGGCTTGAAAGATGGATATGGAGGCCAACGAGGAAGGCGGGGCTCAACAATGGAGTAATAGGGTCACAACCGTAGGGGTGAAGTAAGGAGCGATGAGGTGGGAGAGAGGTTGCAGAGGATGAGACATGGCAAAAGGGGATAAGCGGAGTAGGAAGGAGAGTGGACGTGACAGGCGGTGAATGGATTGGGAAAGGGACCATGTGGACCAAGAGAGGGGGAAGCGATAGATGTCGAAAGATGAGGAGAGGGAACAAGGGCGCGAGCCTCATCGCACGACCAGGAGGAAGACAGGTCCACAAGTTGACATGACGGGAAGGAGGCCC
>SNQJ01S0015993.1:110660-134302 GCA_010110895.2 Picea sitchensis
TCAGTTTCCATTGTGGTTGCTTTTCAGTCACAGGTGTTTGATTTTTGGGTTGTTCATTATTATTTTTTGATTTATTCTTTGTCTTCTTCTTACCTCTGGATTGTTGTGAAGGGGCAGATTGAACTGCATTCACCTCAGAGATCTGAGTGTAGGGGGAGGTAGAGGAGGGTGTAGTCAATTTGGAAAAAGATTGAGTTTTGACGAAACTGATAAAACCATCCGCATGAGATGAGGATGATGGCTTAGAAGGATCGGTATTAGCTCGAGCAGCATTTGAAAGAAAATCATACAAAGTACCAGATTGGGAATAAACCAAATCCAAGTACTGAGCCCGAGCGTTGGCTTGTTCCTCTGTGACCGCACCACCCATAGTGACATCGTGAGTGATCGGGGGTAACAGTGATTTAGTAAACCATTCTGCCAATAGCATGTCAGGAATGACTACCTTGATCATCCTTCATCATCACCTCCAGTCATGAATATGGTCAGAGATATGTACAGAGTTAGTTTGATGAAGGGAGGTCAAGAGTTTAGTACCTGTCTCGTAGCGAATAGGCAGTTGAAAGTGCGTGAGGAAAGACATGGCAAGGGAATTGAAATCATGAAAAGAAGCATGTGGTAGTTCAATATACCACTTTGCTGCCAAACCGGTAAGTGTTCGCTGGAAAAGACGCAAACGTATAGAATCATCCATGAGGGAGTTTGATGAACACGACAAATGGAAAATCATCACATGGTTGTTCAGATCTTCGCCATGGTTTCCATCAAATTTTGCAATATCAGAAGGAAGTTTAGCTAGAATGACTGGCCAAACCGATGAATGAGAAATAGGATCATTAGTTAACCGAGACAAGTCTAGGAGCTCCAGAGTCGCAAGGAAAGGTAGCTGTCGGTTAATTTGCAAATGATACTGGTGTGACATAGGAACACCAGTAGGACCATAGACTGGGTTAGGTGGATAGTTGTAACCAGTAGGTCCTCCTACATACGATTGTTGATGGCCAGGATAAGAAGGATTCGATGGTGTATGAGAAGCATTGGCATAACCTGGTGGGTTCTGAAAATTATAGGCCGGGTGATTTATTTTCCCATGAGGAGGATAAACATGTTGCCCTTGAGAATGGTAAGGAGTAGATCCTGGAGGCAGATACACATGAGGCCCATGAGGAGGATAAGATTGTGGTCCCGGAGAACTCCAGGTGGTGTTTTGGATGCCGCCCGGATAAGATTGCCTGTAATATGTTCTGGAAGGGACAACATTAGATACTCCTCCTAGTGGGTTATTATACAAGTTCCCCCTAATGTGGGGTTGGGTAAAAATTCCTCCGAAGGATACTCCCCAAGATTGTGAAGGGTTTCCAGCAAATGAGGGTTTCCCTCCTACCAGCGGTGGATTTACGAACGAGGTATAACTAGCAAATGGAGGTTGCCCTCCAGAAGGAGCATGAAAAGGGGATTGTCCCCCAAGAGGGGTAGGCCCTCCATGGAAAGGTAGTCCTCCAGAAGGAAACAGTTCGTTGGATGGTGGTTTCCCTCTAGTTGGTCATGTTTGGCCAGCAGGGGTCTGCATTCTCGGGTGGGAAGATGTCCCAGCAGGATCGTGTGGAACATGCAGAGCTGTAGAGTAAAAACTTGTAGAAACAGGGGTAGAGATTGAAGTGCTTTGGGGATGAGTAGAGGTGATGAGTCCAACATTAGGATGGACTTGTGCTGGTGTAGCAGTAGGGTGAATATCCTGATCGACTGGGTGATTTATGGTTTGATCGGATGGTCCTGTTTCACTAGGAGGGTCATGAGGATGAAACGGTTGTCGAATAGATTCGAAATGTTCATAGAGATCGCGTCCCGATGAAGTCCTCCATACACAATGAGAAGGTGTGGGATTGGTTTCTACTACGGTGCTAGGATGAAAAGGAGTCCTATACTCATCACCAAAGATTGGTTCTGGGGATCCCATATATGTTTCAGTAAAGATCCTCTCCAGTAATCATGGAACTTCTTCATCTATGACATTCCCAAGGGAGTCTAAACGAACCAAAAGTGGTTCGTGAGAGGTTACCAACATAGATGTAGTGGGATTTTCAACCGTGACCAAAGCACCTTCTAAGTTATCCAACGGAGGAGCAATAACACTTCCAGCGTCGGATTGATTTTCTACCTCTACGGTAGTTGTCTTCTGGAGGGTTAGGAGGTAAGGGTTGATAGATTTTCGGAGGCATCCCTTGCATCCTACATGATCGACGAAGACCTTTATCATCTATGGGCTCAATTGTGGAGAAAAACAGAACACACTGAAAATCTAGGGCCAACTAAAAAGAAGAAACAACATGCGCTAATAAAATATAGGAATCAACCAAGCAGAAAAAACTTCTCTCGATGACCATACTAGTTGGTGATGAAATCCAACGTCACGTGATCAAGTCGAGAAGGGGCTGGGATATGGCGGAACAGTTACAATGGCAACTTGCTTAATGGACTTTCACCTTGGTGCAAGCTTCCATGCAGTAATTGTGGATTTACCCTCCAAGGAGCCCGAGTGAGTTTGACCAATGTCTTTTCCAGGTACAGTAAGACTTCCCTTCACCGTCACCTTGTGTAAGTACCTAAATATTATGGCAACTAAAGACACCAATTCACAGTGAGTCCCTGGGCGGGTATAGTCGACAGTCCGATCCAAAACGTATGGGCAGGATAACAAGTCTGAAATCAACTCGAGAGGCTCCCACACATAATCATGGGTATACCTCCAAGCGACCCCCAATATACGATCTGACCACTACAAATAGTTGAACCATGGAGGGATAATCTCCATAATTCGCCCGAATGAAACCTCGTGCATAACCCCTGTTTGAGAGGGGGATCCAAGAAAACCAATACGACAATTGGATTTGACTCTCCCTAGCTCAGGATGCTAATGTTTGTTTTGAAAAACTTTGGACAGTTGTACTCAGAGACTAATCCAAAGAGCTAACCCTAGTCTACTGTTGGTGGAAGATCCTAAAAACAAAAATGTTCTAGATAATTTTTAAATAGCGTTTGTTTTATAGTTGTTCTTTACTCAAAGGGTGTATGAGAGTGAAACTGATGGAATGAGGACTCAATTCCAAAAAAAATGCATGAAATATGATAAGCAATTGTTTCTTTTCAATGAATGCCTATTTAAGGGAAAGAGAAAGAGTCGTTTTCACTATCAAACACTAATATGAAAAGTCCTCAAACAATTGGTTCTCAATCGAATCTAATGCAATGCTAAAGTATTTTCAAAAACACCTTCTAATATGAAAACCAATCACTAAAATGTATTTTTGTCGTTTGCATGCGCATGATGATTAATTCAATGAAAAACTTGTCCTGCCAACTACCCTTTTAGATCAAGGAGATTCGGACAAGAAAAAACAGATTTCGCACAAACAACACACCCTTTTGCAATCAAACAAGACAAGGAAAATAAAAAAACGCAAAAGGAAGGAGAAAGAAATTGGATAAGATGACCTCAAAGAACCAAATGAGAAGAGGCACAGACTTCTGGTTTCCTTCACTACAATTCTCGCTCAGTCGAATAGGAGAGAAAAAGCAGGGGATCGATTTCAAGCTCTCAACAGTAAAAACTCAAAAATAAGGAAGAAGGGCATAAAATCTGAACAACAAGATGTTTACTTCTCAGGAGGAAGCATGTAAAAGGTCAAAATAAGAAGCATTGTATCCCAAAGCAACTTAGTAAGTGAAAAAACAGGGTCTGGACCTCAAAAAATGTAATTTTTTTAAGGATTTTTTGCAAAAAGGGGCTAGCGCTATGGTGTAAGGGACACCAGGGTGCTATAACACTCTGTCCAACACCTTTAGGGAGTGTTGGCACTCTGCTAACATGGGCACAGGGGCGCCAGGCTTAAAAAACTCATAAAAATGTCCAAAAACCCAAAATTTCAGTCGAATTTTTACAGTCAATCTAAATATGATGGGGTAAAGAGTCAATCAGTGTATGCAATCAAACAAATGGGGTAAACAAGGTCTGAAAAAAATCAAAGGGTAAGGCAAGGTCTATGAGGAAAAATCAAAACCAAAAGTTTTGATTCGATTCCCTAGTGGAGTTGCCAGTTTCTGTTGAAGGAAAATCTCACTGCAGACAGGTAGATCTCCTCAAAGAGATAGACTCTTAACTCTAAGACAGAAATTTATTATCATGGTCACTGACTTACTTTTAGATCTATATAAACTAATGTATGAGGAGGAAAGAGAAAATAAGTACCTTTTACCGGTGTTTGTCCCTGCACGCTTTGAGTTGAGCTTCAATCTTTCGCTCCTCGGTGAATTCTGTAGACAAACAAAGTACGACCAGTTCCTACTCTATCAAGATTAGTCCGAAATAGATCTATCTACTAAAGAGAAAAATTCATGTGAGATTGAACACGAATTAGAAAGAAACAGGCCAAGCAAATCATATTGATGAGGACAAGAACGTTACTTACATCCGTAGATGGAATGCGACAGTTCTGCCAAGTCCTCTTTGTCTAACCCTTGCTCAAAAGATCCACGATCAGGATGACGATAGCTTCACCAATTTTTCCCTATGAGATCATAGGTCTCTTGCTTCCAAATCATCTCCATTCTAGTACCACTTATGAGATCATAAGTTTGGTGTAATTCTCCATTTCCATTCTCATTTAACCATGAGAAAAGCCTGCTTATATAGCCTTGGAGAGGCTCAAAAACTTGAGATATCTTTGGGGTGAGTTGAGGATTTTCCTCCTTTAGTTATGGATCTTCTCTATGATCATGGCTTGGATAGGGATTCGAATCCAACTGCCTTCAGGGATTGAAGGGATCATCCCCTCATTCATCTCAACAAACCAACTACTGCCCAAAATAGGTAGCGCTCCCTCAAAAGGGCATCAGAGAATTATAGCGCTCCCAAGTAGGCTTTAGGGGGGTGCCATCACTCTTGAGAATAGGAGCGCTCCTGCAAAAGGGCAAATGAGTGTTATAACTCTCACTGATAGCTTATAGGGGGGCGCCAACACTCCTGAGAGAGGTATAGGGGAGCGCTCTTCTCCAAAAACTCAGTTTTTTTGGGTTCTTTCAGATGGAAAGAGGTTCATAAGCCTAGTTAACCATTCCTCCTCTTCCAAATCAAGTTTTTGATGTGTGTCAAGTGTCCTTCTCATGTCTTTATAGGCACGACATAGGCATCATGGAAGTATGCTTTCCTTGACACTTGCGACACTTGTGAGAAAAATGCGACACTTGTGACACTTGTAATGACGACACTTGTGACACTATCAAAGTGAGTAATTTCAATGTGTAATAGCCTGGGAGAAAAAACTATGGATTTATGATTGACAGACTTGAATATAAGATGATATTTTCACAGCTTTAGCTTCGATATATCGTGTTTTTATTCAAGTTATGGTCATTTCGATTTGTAATTAAATTGTGACTACTTTAGATATCATGGTTTATTGCAAATTGATGTGATGAAATTTATATGATATCCATGTTTTATGTCCCATATATAACATACAATAATTATTTTGTTCAAATTTGAGATTAGAAGATTCATCTTCTTTATTCACTGAACATTTATACACAAGCTTTCACAGCAGTATTTATCTCAACGTGGCCATTTGTGAAATTATAAAATTACTGTTACTACATCTCTTATATGTTCTATCATTCGCATTCAATCATTATTGCTTCACGTTTATGAGAAGCATTTGTAAGATATGTTGCGGGTTTGCCTCATCAAACAGCGAAATCAGATGCTATACACAAGACTAATAGGAGATGTGATTACAGGTTAGTTTGCTCGTTTTATTTTATTAGTTTAATTAATATAGGAATTTCCTGTAATCTAAACACATTTTACTGTTGGTTATCTTTGTTTTTCACTTATATAGTTGGTTATTTCATTTCTGGTGTACAGATATTATAAAAAATAAATCAAAAAAGACTGAATGATAGTTTTCCTGTCATTTAATAAATCAATTCATATTCGATTTTCGCAGATTTAGATTAAAATTTGCATTATGTAAATGTTATACATATATTAGAGATATAATCATTTGTATATAATTGTACATATAATAAGTAGAACTATTTTATAAATATTAATTAGCAAACTATAAGTATATTTTAGATTTGTATATAGTTTTCAGCGAGTGTTTTTCATTAAGTTATTTTCTTTAGTTTTGTTTTTTCACTTTCTTAGGACTTAGATCGGCCAACGGAGCCGCTAAACCCATTGGAGTGGATTAATCCCAAACAGCATGGGTTAAGTAGACAACCCTGGACCAGATTCACTCCTTTAGTTGACAAGCGGTCTATTTCGCCCGTCAACAAATGGTGCTAGAAGGAGGGCCTGAAAATTATTAATGGCACGAGGTGGTCGTAAGAATCCTCCACCACCTACTCACTCAACTATAGTGACTAGAAGTCATTCAAATGACAACATTGTCCCTCAAACAACAACCACATCAAATGACGATCTACAGATCACAGTTGAACCAGTAACTCCAAATCCTATGGGTGGTGACATACAAGAGATTGTTAGCCAATCTCTCATAAGAACACAAAGTGCCTTTGCCCATTTAAGACAACCAAACCAACCTTTGGACCAACCATTAGAATTCTTTGATATCATAGAACAACTTGGAGGCACTGACCTTACCTTAAACCCTACAGATGCAATCCTCACTCCTGCAGAAGGAGGATTTGGTATACCACCATCACCACCTCCTTCATCTCCTTCTTCTTCTGGAGAAGAGTCCTCTGACGAAGGCAGTTCCTCATCCCATCGTTCAACACCACCCACACCTATGGCCAACTAGAACAATCCCACCAGACCTTGGCTCGACCAAGATGCAGTGGCCATACCTGGACCTCAGCATCCCTTACCCAAACACCAGGAGAAATGGCTCCCTAAATTTGACCCGGACTCTAAACAGATCGTCGAATATCACATCAAAAAGTTTATGTTATCCATTAGACTTCGTAGTGTCGAGAACGAAGACATAGTTTGTATATTGTTTCCCTACACCTTTGAGGGCAATGCCTCTACCTGGTATGTTTCCCAACAGCCCCACACCATCGTGTCATGGGAGAAGTTTGAATCTTGTTTTCTTGAGAAGTTCGGAGATGACAAGTCTCCTGAAGTTCTAGTCATGGATATTTATAGTTTAATAATGAACCCCAAAGAGATGATCAAAGACTTTAATCAAAGGTTCTTGACACTAAAGAACTGAATCCTTATGGATTTGATGCCTACCGAGAATCTTATTATAGCATATTATACGAAAGCCTTACATCAAAGCATAGCCATTTGGGTAAAGAGATCCAACAAATCCACATTGTTAGAAGCCTTCAAAGAGGCCAGTCAGATCGAGAAAGATACTCTCATCTTAAAGGACACTACTAGTAGTGAAACAGAGACTATTTCATCTTCCAAAAAGAAAATCGAAATCCTCCCCAGACCTTCCCAAAACAAAGCCCAACCAGAAAGGTCAGATTTAAAAAACTTACAGAAAGTCATTCAAAAACTGTCCAATCAAGTTATAGATTTGAAAAGGATGGTTGAAGAAGTTTCTTCAAGCAAAGGGCCTTACAAACCCCCATTTAAGAAGCCTTTTCCCACCAACCGACCTAATTCAAATACTAAAGGCCTAAATCTAGAAAGCCTGCAATTCTCTATTCAAACGATTCTAGAAGCATAGGATAACTTGATGCCTCCTGAGATCCCTGAAGAAGTAGCTGAACAAGAGACAGTAGAAGAAGATGAACCCTCTCTGAACATTTTTGGTCATTTTTCGGATAGTATTTTTCAAGCTAATTTCAAAACAATGCATCCTTACAATACTAGGAGTAAAACAACAACCAAGCCTTCTTCTGAAATCACTACGACTTTGCCTCCAAAATAGTCTAAATCAACTGAGACTAAACAGAATTTAGTAAACCCAAGCCTAGATTATGATTTGGTTGAAGACCTAAAAAAGCTTAGGACTAACATTTTTGTTTATGAATTATTAAAATTCCCTTTTCTTCTACAAAAAATGCTACAAAATGTTGCAGAGAACAACAAAAATGGCAATCCAAGCAGTAACAAAGGTGTTCAGAACAACCCCAAAGTTCCTCAGAAGGCCTCTGCCAAAACTACTTCTGATCCTCACGAGAAAAGAGACCTTCCTACAAATAATGTAACAAATGTAGATAAATCATTTTTAGAGGTCGTGAGTAAAAAGCAACAAGCTTCCACTATTACTACTCGCAGAAATGTCCCTCCATTTTTGTTAACTTTTGAAATCTTCAATAGGAATGTGCACAACTATATGGTAGATTCAGGAGCGCCATCTAACGTAATGTCTTGGTCTGTTTGTCAAAATATTAATGCCGAAGTTCAACCATCCACCTTGAAGATCATCCAACTTGATCGAACTAGTGTTAAAGTTATAGGCGAAATGAGAAATGTGCTTATAAGATTGTCGTCTAACCCTAAAGTTCATCAAGTGATTGATATTATTTTTGTAGATATCCCAGAAGTTTATGGTTTTTTTTTAAGTAGAGACTGGTCAAAACAGTTACACGGCTATTTTGCGACGGATTGGTCTCACTTGTGGCTACTCGAGAATGGAAATCCCAACAGAATCAAGGTAAATCGTGAACGTTACCTAAAGTTCATGGTAACGGATTTAAATGATCCCAATGAACCATTCACTCCTTCTATCGATTCACCCGAAATACAGGGGATGGATACCTTTTTCGACAATTTCATGGCCGAAACTTCCATTATCACTAACCCGGAACAACAGTCTGAAATTTTGGCATATACGCAGCCAATAGCTTCTGCCCAGTGGTCACATGCAACCGACAATAATCAAATATGGTCTCTTTACTTTGACGGGTCAAAATCCAAAGAAGGAGCTGGTGTAGTTTGCATGATCATCGATCCAGTAGGTAACAAAACCCTGATTGCATGCAGGTTAGAATTCGAATGTACAAACAACACAGCAGAATACAAGGCACTATTGCAAGGCCTCAGAAAAGAAATAGATATGAACGTTCAAAATTTGACTGTCTTTGGTGATTCGGAAATTGCGGTTAGACAGGTAAAAAATTCTGTCCATTGTTTATCTCCACACCTTAAAAGATACCAATCTGAGGTATGGAATTTGATGAATAAGTTTGCTGCATTTAACATAAATTATATTCCTAGATTGAATAATTCGGAAGCCGATTTGTTAGATAACGTAGCTTCGAAACTTTTCCCTACAGAAGGATTATCTCCAAATGCATTCTTCGTCGAACTGTTGTTCAGACCATCCATCCCAGACAACATCACAAATTGGAGAGTCTTCGATGACGATCAACAGATTATAAGTTTCCTGCATATGGAAGAAACTTTACAGGGTGCAGTAATCGACGAAGGTACTCATGACAAAAATCTTCGTGACTTTACAGTAATACCAGATCCAAGATCTCCAGAATCTTCATCAGACATGGTAAATTCTATCCCGAAATCTGTAGTTAGATTATAAAAATTTTATGATCTTCACGACAAGTTCAAAAAATAAGTGAACTGTTAAATGAATAGTTCATCTTTGACACATGAAAAAGTAAACTTGGGAACTAAAGACAACCCACAGTACATTAATTTATGGGTGGGATGTTCTGAAAAATAAAAAGCAGCGTTTATTAAATTATTTAAGGAATTCAAAGATGTTTTTGCTTGGACGTACGACGACCTAAAAACCTTTGATCCTAACATCATACAACACGTTATTCCTATGAAACCCCAAACCCAACCTTTTCAACAAAAGTTAAGGAAAATGCACCTAAAACTCGAACCAACTGTCAAGAAGGAATTAAATAAACTCTTGAATTCTAAGATAATCTTCCCAGATAGGCACACACAATGGGTCTCTAATTTTGTCCCTGTCCGGAAGAAGAGTGGTGAAATCCGACTATGTGTCGATTTCCGAAATCTTAATCGAGCATCTGATAAAGAAAACTACCCTATCCCACCCATGGAACAAATCCTTCAACAAGTATCTGGTTCTGAAAGATTATCCTTATTGGATGGTTTTTCAGGGTATAACCAAGTCTTGATGTCCCCTCCAGACCAACTTAAAACCACCTTCCGCACTTCATGGGGCACCTACGCTTATAGGAAGATGCCCTTTGGACTCATAAATGTCAGTGCCACTTTCCAGAGAGTGATGGACATCGCTTTTCGAGGCTTAATCAATCAATCTGTCGTAGTTTACCTGGATGACATTACTGTCTTCTCAAAAAACAAAGAAGATCATCTACCTCATTTAAGATCCATTCTACAACAATGTCGTAAGTACGACATTTCTTTGAATCCTAAAAAATCTATCTTCGCAGTAGAACAAGGTAAACTCTTAGGATTTATTGTATCAAGCGAAGGGATGATTATCAACCCTGAAAAAACTCAAGTCATTTCGAAACTCCCCCCTCCCTCGTCAAAAAAGTCTATGCAGTCTTTCTTAGGTCAGATAAACTTTGTTAGGAGATTCGTCCCTAGCTTTTCAGAAATGGTGAGACCATTACAAAACCTAATAAAAAAGGACGTACAATACGATTAGGGACCTTTAGAAAACCAGGCTTTTAATTCAATAAAAAAGGCCATAATAGACGCTCCTTCTCTAATGAGCCCTGATTTTTCACAAGACTTCACCCTCTACATGTTCACTTCTGACTGTTCTTACGCCGTTGTCCTAACTCAAAAGAACGATGAAAATAATGAAGTCCCAATTGCCTTTATGAGCTCAGCCTTCAAAGGGGAATAACTTAATTACCTAGCAGTAGATCAACAAGCCTATGATGTTTTCAAAGTAGTAAAGCACTTCCAATATTATCTTTTGAAATCTAGGATGAAAATCATTGTCCCTTACCCGGCTGTCAGAAATCTGTTAGTACAGAAAGAACTAGGCGAAAAAAGGGAAACTGGGTCACATCCTTGGAAGAGTATGACATAGAAATAACCCCAGCACAAATAGTAAGAGGCCAAGGGTTATGCAAGTTAGTCGTTGACTCAGCGGCAGAACAGCAAGAGGAAAATGATATGTCAAATTCAGGACAGCACTATCAAAATCTAATCTGGTGTGCACAAAGCCCTGTTAGTCCCTGGTATGATGATATAAAATTTTGTCTTGAACATGGGTCAGCTCCCCATCACCTGGATCCCACAAAAAGAAGAGCACTAAGATTAAAATCTGCTTCCTTTCAGCTGATTAATGGTATTTTGTTTCGTCAAAATTTTGATGGAGTACTAATGCATTGTCTTGAGAAAGATGAAGCAGAAAAGGTCTTATTGGAATTTCACGCAGGAGAAGCTGGAGGGAATTTTGGTGGATATACCACTACCCATAAAGTACTAAGAGCAGGTTACTACTGGCCTACACTTTTTAAAGATGCTCATGCTTTGTGTCGCAAGTGTGTAATTTGTCAAAAAGCATCTGGACGGATACAGAAACCAGCCTTCCCTCTGCAACCAGTTTCAGTAGACTCCCCTTTTCAACAGTGGGGTCTAGATATTATTGGCCCAATCAATATGCCATCCTCATAGCAACATAAGTATATCATAAAAACCATAGATTACTTCACCAGGTGGTCCAAGGCTGCCCCATTAAAAGCTGTAAATACCATCCAGGTAATATCTTTTTTGAATTCGAATATTATTACTCGTTTTGGTATCCCTGACTGCCTGGTATTTGATAATGCTTCTTATTTTTCATCTCTTGATATGAATGATTTCACTCTAGAAAAGGGAATTAAATTAAAGTATTCTACCAACTATTACCCCCAAGGCAATGGATTGGCAGAATCGACTAATAAAAATCTGATCAAAATTATCAAGAGAACGGTCTCTGAAAACCATAAAAATTAGCATAACGTACTGTTAAACGAAATCTGGGCTGATAGAGTGACTCCTAAATTTGATGTGGGTAACTCACCTTTCTTTCTCGTTTACGGTAGAGAGGTGATTCTGCCACCACATGTCCTCCTTCCCTCTATGCAGCTATCACAGAAAATACAAGAAGAAGATTGTCCCCCTTTGGAGAATCGAATTAACGCTTTGTTAAAATTAGAAGAAGTGAGGGCTCAAGCGAAACGGAAATTGGATCAACATCAACTCATTGTTAAAAGCTGGTTTGATTCCAATTCTTCCTCTGACATCAATTTTGAGGTAGGTGACCTTGTCCTAAAATGGGACAAACCGCATGAGGGAAAAGGAGAGCATACAAAGTTTCAGAACTTGTGGCTAGGACCATTCTTGATTGTTGAGAAATTGGGTCCTAGTTCCTTCCGATTACAGAATTTAGATGGATAGCTAGACACTTATCTGGTGAATGGCCAAGCTTTAAAAAGGTACTTCGCCTAATGACACTCCCATGTACACTGTGTAAATATTTTTGTTTTGCTTGCTTTTTGTTTTTCTTTGCTGGTGTGTTTTGTTTTCATTTATGCTTATCAGTATTTCTTTTTGAAACGCACATGCCTGCACCATGAACTAGTTCAGACAAAGAGAACAGAAAAATTTCCCCTCTAAAACGACTACTGAAGGTTGTTTAAGCATCAATTATGATATTTTTCTGAAATTTGCAGCCATGTTAAAGAAAACATGTTGTTTGAAAAGCGTTTCTTGATTTCAATCTGTAACTGAAGCTATTCACGATCATCCATAAAAAATTCTTCTTACGTTGTCCCTGTTCCTTAAGAGAACAACTCAGAGATGTCTCCCTGCCCTCGAAAGTTGATTTATTAACAAACTATCTCTAGATCCTAATGAAGGACAGTTAAAAAATTTCCTCAAGGTCTGTAATTTACTAAAATATGTCCAAAAATCAGGATTTTCAGCGTCACCCCACTCTATTAAATATATTTAAAACTAAATAAACCTTCAGAGAGCTGTGGGAAGTTCTTGTAAACCCACCGGGATACTGAACATGTATGCTGGCAGTGGGTAAATGCATGCATGACGCCAAGATAACTTCATCAAGGTACTAAACAGGCCCGCTGGTAGCGAAGCAATGTCAGGTATATAAAAATTCTCAGATACGGAATCTTTTGACCTTAAATGTCCTTTGTTCTGATCTAGAACTTCTTGGCAGCATACATATATTAGAGTGGGTTAAGTGGCATCCCTGTCGAGGCTATGGACGCCTGCTGGCAGCAGCGGCTCTATTAACAGTATTGAAGATTTTAACTTTAATATCGTGACTCTCTTTTGTCAAGATTGTCATCAGTTTTTGTCTTTTAAAATAACAGTAATCTGAAACTGGAATGTTTTATAATTGATAATGATGTTTAGACATCTTTCTAGCTGTTTTCGGTTTGAAGTTTTTTCTGATTATCCTAATCTAAACTCATTTGTTTGGCAGAGATAACTATTTCTACCAGTGTGTCGCCATTGTTGGCAGCAAATAATATAATCTCTATTTTTACAAGCTGCCTACACAGGGTCTTTAAATTCTCGTTACTCGTCATGAGCAACGACACTTGTCACTTGTCGCTTTCTACATACCTACTTTTCGATTTTTGTTTTCATGACTGTAAGCATGAAAACTCACAGCTGGAATTCAAACTTGGTTTCGATTTTTGATCAAAGGATAACTGTTCATAGGGTCTATTGTCGAATTGTCGTCTTTCGCTATGAACTTGATGGTTTTCCTAGTTTATAACCCCTTGGTCTTGAACACGCCTTGGTTACATGAGTATAAAACCTCCACTCATTTAGCATTCGACTAATGTCAATGGGGTTTTGATTTATAAAAATTTTATTGATTCAATTGTTTATTTGATATATTAATTTTTGTGATCAAGTCGTGGATATGCATATTATTGTTTTCAACTGTTCTGATCATTGTGCATACCATTATGCCGAGGTGTCATTCCAAGTATAGCGTGGTATTATGGTTTTGCATGGCCTCGATCTACATGACCTCTCTCACACGCATGGTAATTAACACTCTTGCCTACCATTTTGAGCTGTCTTTGCATTGCATTGAGGAAACTCAGGGTGATGGCTCTGTGTTTATTCTATCAAAACCTACCTCTGAATCCCGTGTTGACTCCCTACTGATAGCCATGGCTCCTGTGGTGAGGATTGATCCCAACGACATCCAGACATTGTTATCATTTGACAATGCCAGAGATGATTTAGAAAGGAACAACTGGCATGTGTTTGTTGAAAAGTTCGAGGGTTTTAATGTAAGAGTTGCTCAAGAATTCGCGTTGACATTCGACGGTTGAAGAGAAAAAATAGGAGACGTCCAGCTTGAGTTAAATGAAGATTTTATAAGCCAAGCCAACTTTCTACCAACTGTGGGACAAAAATGGTTCAAAAACTCAAAGGTTGAAGAGGTTCCCTGGTCATTGTTGTTCACCTCAAGGAGAATTACCAGCTGCGACCGAGATATGCCTGTCTTAGCTCTAAAACCTAGATGGCATGATCTGTTAGCTATTGTGAAATAGTTCGTTACCTGTGAGGGGAGATATGGGTTGGTTTTCTTGTATCACTTGCGATTGGTCATGAGTTTTACTGATTTCCCCCTGAACATGCCCTATTTTCTCCTTCGAAGTCTATACAAAATGGCAAAGTGGTTTAAAAGGAAGAAGTCTGATTCTATTCTGTTACACCATTGTTTGATCAAGATTATTATTATACATCAGTTGAAATTAAATAATGATTGTTGGGATTATTTTCTGTTACGTAATGGTTTTGGTAGCAGTGAGTTGGGACAGGTTGACAAGCCTGTCATCATAGAAACCCTTGTGAAGCCCACCATCTCTCCTCCTTCGTTCTTGCCCTGTGATCCTATTTCTAATTTGGAACCCTCGACCTATGCTGACACTACCCAACCCAACACTCTACCAGATTCATATTCTAAGGGTGGTATTAAGACTGTTAAAAAGTCCACAAGGAAAAAGTGTAAAGGCAACATTGATATCAATTATAAGAGTAAAAGGGTCGCTTGTTGGGTTTTACGATGTGCCTGAAATAAACCCAAGTCCTATGCAGACCAAAACACAATTGTGTTAAGCGAGGATTCCGATTCAGAAATTGAAAGATTCCTGGCTGAAGAATATCCATATTCATATGGACTTTGCTCTGATAAACCCTATGATTATGTTACAAACCTTCCACCGTGTCTAAAGGACAATCCCGATTTCCGTGGGATCAAACTCAGTAATGAACCTACAGGTCCAATGGATGATTCCCCACCTATTAATACTAATAATGCCAATACACAGTCTATTTAGCCGCATTGTAATGAATGTCAATCATGGATCGATAGGTATTACAAAGATGTGCCTTTACTTCAGTCTCGGCTTAAATCCTTGGAAGACCAGGTGAATTTTCTAACGAAGGAGAATAGAAGACTTCAATCCATAGCTCAAACCAAAGACAAATGCCAAAAAACCACAGGGTCTGTTGTTTTTAAGAACGTGGAAGTAGTGACTGCAATAATAAATTCAAAGATTGCTTGATTAAGTTGAATCCCTTAATTTGAGGTATGATTTTTTAAAATAAGTTTAAGATGATTTTGTCTTTTTCAAATTAGGATACATGATTTGTTTGCACATATTACCTTTAGTTTGTTTTGATTGATTCAATAAAATATGATTCTAGTTATGATTATAACTAGCTACAAAATCATGAGATTCTGTAGCTAGTTAGAAAAAATCGAATTACTTGTTTTGATAACTGAAAATACATCTGAAATCTTTTATTCTTATGTGTTTTCAGGAACCTATGATTCCTAAGGAGATTTGAAGCACCGTTGGCATCTCCCAACATACTATCTTTGTGTTTTTTTTAGAATAGGCTGTTAGTTTTTGGTATCAAGTAGAATCTGGGAGGTTGCATCCCCCACATTTTTTGGAACAAATTAGATGTTATCAATAGGAAACGTTTTGTTCTTGTAACCTATATAAATGTGTTGTTTTGTAAACTGGAGATCGTCACTGCCTGGGAGCAAAAACTATGGATTTAGGATTGACAGACTTGAATATAAGATGATATTTGCATAGCTTTAGCTTCGATATATCGTGTTTTTATTCAAGTTATGGTTATTTCGATGCCATATGATATCCATGTTTTATGTCCCATATATAACATACAATAATTATTTTGTTCAAAATTGAGATTAGAAGATTCATCTTCTTTATTTACTGAACATTTATACACAAGTTTTCACAGCAGGATTTATCTCAATGTGGCCATTTGTGAAATTATAAAATTACTGTTACTACATCTCTTATATGTTCTATCATTTGCATTCAATCATTACTGCTTCACGTTTATGATAAGAATTTGTAAGATCTGTTGCAGGTTTGCCTCATCAAACAACGAAATTGGATGCTATACACAGGACCAATAGGAGATGTGATTACAGGTTAGTTTGCTCGTTTTATTTTATTAGTTTAATTAATATAGAAATTTCTTGTAATATAAACACATTTTACTATTGGTTATCTTTGTTTTTCACTTAGATAGTTGGTTATTTCATTTCTGGTGTACAGACATTATAAAAAATAAATAAAAAAAGACTAAATGATAGTTTTCCTGTCGTTTAATAAATCAATTCATATTCGATTTTTGTAGATTTAGATTAAAATTTGCATTCTGTAAATGTTATAAATATATTAGAGATATAATCATTTGGATATATTGTACATATAATAAGTAAAACTATTTTATAAATTTTAATTAGCAAACTGTAAGTATATTTTAGATTTGTATATAGTTTTCAGCAAGTGTTTTTCATTAAGTTATTTTCTTTAGTTTTGTTTTTTCACTTTCTTAGGACTTAGATCGGCCAACAGAGCCACTAAACCCATCGGAGTGGATTAATCCCAAACGGCTTGGGTTAAGTAGACAACCCAGACTGGATTCACTCCTCCAGTTGACGAGCGGTCTATTTCGCCTGTCAACAGTACTCAAATGGGATGCTCCAAGACAGGACAAGGGAAAGCATGGAAAAATTGATTCCCTTTGGAGCGATCCCTTCAAGATTTTTGAAGTGTTTCCAAATAACACTTACAGGTTTCATAATTTGGATGGTCACGAGGTTTTCTCAGGCCCTGTGAATGGGAACTTCTTTAAAAGGTTTATTGTTTGAAGTCGCAACCAGCATCCCATCTTTGTAAATGCCATCTCTGTGTTATGTTATTTTTTTTTGTTTGAATAAAAGACTCCACAACCCAACACTAAGGCACTAAAACTGCAAAGGAGATCTTAGAGCCTCGCAAGGAGGACTCTATCCCCCATGGAGCCTAATGTTAGCGCTTAAAATTGTCTTGTTTTCATTGATTGTGGTTTTGGTCTAGATCTGTGTTTTCGTTTGTATTTTTCCCCTTTTTGAAGACCCAATCATAGTTTTCCCTTCCCGGTGTATATTTTCTTTATCTATTTTCCTTTAGTCGACTGGTTTCCCTGTCAAAATGTGCCCGAGAGAAATCAGTCCAGACCTTCTCTGTTTTCCTTGAGGCCGGTGGCTTCTCTTTTAGCTCCATCACTGAACCTTCACCTTCCCAAGCCTAAGTCTGGTCGTCCATCCCCACTTCCACTATCTGTAGTACCAAGAGTGGTCAAATAACAAAGCAAGTCAAGTGAGTGGGCAAAGATCACTTTTCAATGGCAAGGATCCATTAGCGAGGCAAATTTGTCATCATCGATAAATTTGGGGATGCGAAGTGGCCCAAGGTTTAACGCCAAAGCAAAGGCCTAAGACCAACGTTCAAGCGATAATTAATCTAGATCGTCCACCCCATGGGGACAGGTGACAGTTGTTTTAGTTTTTTGGGAGTCAGCATTCAGGGTTCTCATCAACAAATGTACCCATAGCTTGCAACCCCGAAACATGAAATGAGAAAGCATTGGGGTTGAGCCCATGGTCCTAGCTGATGACCATATGGACGAGAGGTAGGAGAGGTGTCAACACAAGTTACATGCCATCGTGATTTCGGCTATCGCGATTCTAAGCGATAAGGGGTCACTCCTCTCCATTGCAGATATGCAAAAGAAGAAGTCTCGACACATCAGGACCGTTGAGAGGGGAAAGATCCAAGCTGTAAGATCTATTGTTTTGTCTTTCGGGCTACTGGAAGTCTAGGGTATATGGGGCCAGTTCCTTCCCATCGCCGATACGCGATATTCACGAAGCACCTTAAGTATCAGGCACAGTCACAAACTCGGAGTTGTATGAAATGGGGCCTGAACATATGAGGGTTGGGGTTGTTTGATGGTGAATAAATCATGGCCATCCATCTCAAAGAAAATATGACCGTGATCTCAGCCACAATTTCACGATTTCGAGCATTGTGATAGCAGAGGTCTGGGAGAGGTGAAAATCCCCTAAAGGAAAACGCTAAGATTTATTTGAGGGGAGGCACGTGGGCATCCCCTATATATTCAGTCTCAACCACCCTCCATGGAAGAAGCAGTTAATGAAAATTGAGCAAGTGGTTGAAACCTCAACTCAATCCATAAATGGAAGGCATGGGGAAAGACCTGGAGCAGTCAGCGCGTGGTACCCCGATGGACAATTTCCCTATGAAAGCCATGGTGTCTGAACTAGTGTCAGACAAGAAGATGCATGCATAGTCTGTAAGAAGATCATGCACACGTAAAGCCTTAAATGAAGTAGCTCAATGATTCTCCTGTGGTCAAGGATGAATTCCCCTGAGAATTTATTCTCCATTCTGATATTTTGTAATGATCAATGGTAGAGATATTCTCCCAATTGTAATGTTTGATGAGGCCTCTGGTTCTCTGGTTATGGACTGAGACTTGAGACTTCTTGCTTAATGGCAACCAACTCCTTCTCTTATTTCTTGCTTTTGATTCTTAAATCCCGGGCATGGAAGATCTAGTTGGGCGTTGCAATTCTCATATAATGTATGTTTGATTATATCAGTTTGCAACATTTTAAGTTTCTTGGAGTCTTTTAGGTTTGAGAGGATCTCATATCTGAGGATTTTCCTCCAAACACTGCTGGAAGACCGGATGTCTAGAGAAGATTTTTATCCCCTTCTCGTCTTTCCTCCACTTACTCACCACTATGAAAAATTACTGGCCTAAGTGAGATCAGGACCTCACTTATCTCTGCATTTCCATCCTAGTTTTCTGAGTTAAAATGATATCTTCCTAAGTTTACTCCCATTCGATCACCCCTTTTATAACCAAACCGTGACATACAAACTGATGGGTATCAAGCTTGTCCTCATCGCAATCTAAGGACGACTTCTGGTGCTAATAGGATGTTTTATCCTCATCGATTCCTTGAAAGGTATCTCTCCTTGTTTTTTTAATTTAATCCCTAAGAGGGGAAGGTTCTCCCTTCAAACCAGTCATCAGTGTGATCGAGGGCTCATGACCACGGTCCTAACTAAATCAAGGTAAAACGTTGGGCATTAAGCCCCAATATCTATCAAAGGATCCATATGACCAAGTCTTGGGAACCCTTCACTAGGTCCAAGAGGAGCTAAGTTACCTTGGCTTCAGGATTCTAGGAGTCCGGAGCTTCGGGAGGTTATAGCCTTACCACTCTCAAAATAGCCAAAGGCAACATGTTGATACAGTTACCCGCGGGGTTGACCGATATATGAAATTTTCTTAACCATGATCATGGGATCTAAACCATCATTAAGCCTTGACCCACTTATTGATTGTGAAGTAACGCAAGTCGTAGATATGAGGATACTCGAGAACTTCACTGACCATTGGATCTATGCTATGGTCAACCTAGTGTTGACCACTTCGGGAGAAAAAAATTGTCATAGAACCAAAACCCCTGAATGTTGGAGTTGTGAATTAATGTGAGCCATGGATCTAAGGATCCTTCGGGACCCTTCACATCTGTCTGATTGACTAGTGAAAGGATAATGTAAATCACTTCGGCGAAACCCTACTATGGGAGATTTGACATGCTGGTGAATGAGGATATGACCGGAGTGTCGAAGGATAGAGTGGTGTGGCATGCCAACATCACCAAGGGTGATGTAGACCCTTAATAGGGGTGCCACTTGTCACCCCAATTCATGACTTTCATAGATATTAGGGGTCAAATCGAACCTGACATGTGTCACCCACTGGTTGGGCCACGTGTCTCTCGTATCCTCTGCCAAGTTTCTTCCGTTGGACCTAGGCCATGGTAATCCCAACACTGACCACTCAGGGAGTAAAATGAAAAATTACATGGCCAAACTATTGAACGCTGAAGTCATGAAGCGACGAGGACCATGGATCTAGCAAAACTACAGGTCCTCTCATGATCGTTCGATCCAGAACTTGGTCAGCCCGACATTGACCACTTTGGGAGTAAAATGAAAACTACATGGACAAACTCTCGAACGTCGAACTTGTGAGGTGACCAGGACCATTGATCTAAGGATCACTGAGGAAATGAAGTGGCTTGAATCAAACCCTGAAACGTTAAGGGGCCATATGTTGTGCTATAGGGATCGATTTTGGGCATGACGATAGTCATTGGAAATATTCCGGCGAGAAGAAGACGATGGTGTCATGAAGTAGAGGTTTAGAGATGTTAGGGATAAGGTGAAATTTTGATGCCCCATCCCTTAAAATCTAGATAAGGGGTTGGGTGTGTTACACCGGGGGTGGCTGGGTATGTTACATATTGGTATCAGAGCCTCAATTTGAAACACCAGACTAGTATGGGCCAGAACTGTTCGACATGGTATTATGTGTTGGAAAATTAGTTTCCATCGATGTCAACCATGGAAAACATATGAAGAAGAGTACATAGGAGGAAATAAAATCTCAGGAGAAATAACATTGTAGAAATCTCGCAAAAGCTAGAGCGCAATTGTTGGCACAGAGGAAGACCCAAGGTTCAGCTCTAATGACACACCAACAAGCCCTTACTACTGGCCCTTTCGGAAACACCTGTGAAGCAGATGCAGTCTCACCCAAAGTAGCAATAGGGGGTTGCAGGAAACAAATTTCTACAACCAGAGGAAATGCAAGTGGATTTGAAAGGAGAATAACACATGGAGATCTGATTATTCTTACCAAGCATTAACCTACTTCGCGCAGTGATATCTCAGATCTAACACAATAATGCATCAGCAGAGTAACATAAGTAAAGAACACCACATCAATCACACATAACATAAGATATATGTGGTTCACCCTCTCCCTAGGGATACGTCCACAGAACTACATTTCTTGATATATTATGTAAAAACATACAGTTCTATTTGTGATCTTATCTAGCATATCTCTCTCTCTTTCTCTTCTTCTCTCCCTTCCCTACACTCCCAGCTACAGGGTTGATCTTCGCACCCAGCTGAAGATATTGCAATACTAGAAGGCTCTCACACACAACACTTCTCTCTCTTACACAACACAACAATACTCATAATCACCGAAATTAGCACCAACCCCTTCCCAGGTCCTCCAGACCTTTATTTATACATTACAATAGCTCACCGACAGCCTTAGGCTGAAACCTAGGTGTCCAAACCCTAAATACCAAAACCCTAGACATCTAAACCATAGGTCAACTTGATCCACGTTTTTTGGGCTTCGCCAGCCTGACTTTCCTTCTTTCCCATGAGGTGCTCCAAAGCATCCAATGGTGGATTTTTTCACTTGCTGAGTTTTCCACAATCCATCTTCCTTGTTGATCTGTCTTCCTCGATATTCTCGTCCAACGACTCATTTTCCCGTACTTCACTCCTTCTTTTTTGCTCCTTTGGCCACTTCGACCTATTATCATTCAACATGCCTTCTGCGTAGTTCGCACTTCGTCTTTTCTCTTCCTTCTTCTTCACTTTCTTTCCTTAATTCATAATCAAGGGCCAACAGGCCCCCAACACTCACCTATGACTCGTCCCGAGTCACTACAGGACTGAATTATATGTTTCACTTCAACTTGCTTCCCATGTTGTCCCTCCCTTTTGTTGTGCAAACTGTCTTTTCTGTGTCTGGTACCCAGTTTTAACTACACCTGGTACCTAGACCCTTCTTCTTTTTCTTTTACTAAGAGATGCAAAGCAACTGGTTTTCATAGTACAATTTCAATCGGCTTACATTTACCATACCTTCCTTCCATTCTCCATTCAAAGTCTTCAACTGTGCAGCCCCTCCTTCCGTGACATAGACAACCTCGTATGGCCCCAACCAATGTGTTCTAAACTTCCCTGGATTCTTCATGAACTTGTTGTCGTATACCAATACCAGATCTCCTTGCTTAAAGTCTTTCTTCTTGATGTGTTTGTCATGGTAGGCCTTCTCTCATTCCTTTTGTACCCGCTGATGGAATCCTGCAATAAAACTGTCTTCCTCTAGTTCGACCAACTACGCGAGCCTCTCTTGAACAACACCAATGTCATCCATATCTGTAAAGGCTGCAATTCTTAAGCTAGGAACTAAATATTCCATAGGCACGATTTCTTCTAGACCATAAACCAGCTTAAAGGGAGTCTGCATTGTCAGCTTCTTGCAATTAGTTCTATAGGCCCATAACACTGTTGGTACTCTCAAATCCCAATCATCCCATATTCACACTGCAAATCTCCGTCAGTGCGGTCTCCAAGATCTTATTGAATGCTTCAACTATCCCATTCTCTTATGGATGGTATGGAGTACTCTTCTGATGATGAACTGCAAATTCCTCAGTCATGGCTTCAATAGTCTTATTAATAAAGTGTGTTCCTTGATCACTCATAAGGATCTTCGGGCATCCAAACCTAGTTATGATATCATTGAATATGAATCGTGCAGCTGTAGTTGCACTACAATCCTTAACTGCTCTTGCTTCGGCCCATCTGGTCAAATACTCTGTCGCAGTGATTATGTATCTTACTCCTGTGTGCTTCCCTGGTGGGTTTATAGGTCCCACAAAATCAATGGCCCATTTCTCAAATGCATGTAATGTTAGCGGGGGTGCTAAATGAATATCATCTCTTCTGGAAGGTTTCCCAACTCATTGGCATACATCATAGGCTTTGTATTAATCCTTTGCATCCTTGTGTAAAGTGGGCCACCAAAGGCTAGCTCTAAGAATCTTTTGCGTTGTTTCTTTCCCTGCATAGTGTCCTCCTGTGATGCCTTCATGTGATTTGGCTAGAATCTGTGTTCTTTCTGCCTCCATAACACATCTCCTCAGGATCTCATCAGGTCCCATATTATATAACTATCTAGATATAAGTGAAAAGTCTGCAGCACGAACTACCAATTGTTTCTTCTGAATGAATGTATATTCACTAGGTGCCATTCCTGTAGACAGGAACTGGACTACTTCTGCGAAGTGATCATCAAATTTTCCGATGGCCATCAACTATGCATCTGGCAATGTATCGTCCAAACTAGTAGGTTCTTCTCCATGTTCTAACTTGGACAAGTGATGGGGTCCCTTGTTCATTCTCCCTAGCTTAACCACAATCTCAAAATTGTATTCCTAGAATAACAGGAGCCATATGCATATTCTCCNAGGTATTTCAATGCAGATTGATCAGTGAACATCTTGAAGTGTCCTCCCAACAAGTAGTGATGAAATTTCTGCAGCGCATACACCATAGCTAACCCTTCTCTTTCAGTAGTAGTGTAATTTATCTCAGCTGCTGAGAGATTCCTGCTAGCAAAGGATAACAAATGG
>SNQJ01S0015993.1:134312-195684 GCA_010110895.2 Picea sitchensis
AATCCTTGAACGCTCCGACCACCACCCTAGAAAACATGGCTGGTGCATTCTTCAATCCAAAAGGCATCATTGTGTACTGGTAGGATCCCCATTCTGTTGCAAATGTGCTCTTATGGCGATCTTCCTTGGCAATCCTGATCTAGTGATAACCTGAAATCCATCGGTAAAGGAGTAAACTTCTTGTCCTCCCACATTATCTAACACTTCGTATGTAAATGGTGTAGGGAATGGGTCATGTAGAAATGAATCATTTAGTTTCCTCAAGTCTACACAGATTCTAATGTCTCTTGTTTTCTTGTCTTGAACCACCATAGGGATAATCCATTCTGACTCTTCAACAGGTTCTATGATTCCTACTTCCAACATTCTATCTAGCTCAATCTTGAATTTCTCCTTATATTTGGGACTCAATCTATAGGGTCTCTGCTTGAATGGCCTTGCATATGGTTTCAAGGGGATCTTCATCTCTCCCATGGGCCCTTTAATTCCCTTCATATCAGTGAACTTGGTTGGAAACAAGTCCTGGTATTCATGCAGTAATTCTATGATCATGTCAATAGTGGCATCATCCCAATAATCTCCAACGTTTGCGAGCTTAGGTGCTTGCTCTATTCCAATATTAGCTTTCTTGATTTTGATTGGTTGTTTAATGAAAGGTATTTCGACTCCTGGTCCTTCTATATCTCTCTGTCCCTCTGTTTCTGCGATGTTCACATTCCTAGGATCATCGTCTTCATCAACATTGATATTGTAACACCCTTGCAATTTTTGAAGAGGTGCAATCCATTCATCCTCTTCTTTCTCAATAGCGAGGCTAGGTACCTCCTCAAATATCCTCTGTCTTACAACCTGTAATGCTTGATCTAATGTAGGGTTCTGACTTTCAAATAAAAATGTAGCTACAAATTTCTGAGTCATACCTTGCCAATCTGTAGTGGTGAGGCTCAGTTCTTCTTGAAGATACCAATTGATAGGTGTTGTATCTAGAGTGTTAATGAATTTATGCACACACTGCTCTTGAGTAATGTTGCTCCAGGCCTCCTCACATCTTTGCACATGGTTCTTTGGACAACTTTGACCTGTGCATCGAACTTTTCATTTTTCTATTTGTTTTGAAAAGCGCATTGTCATTAGAGTGCGACATTGCACCTAGTCTGCGATGCTCTTTTTGTGTGTCCCCCACCATCTTGTTGGAGTTTCTTTTAGGGATTCATCTAGTGCCAAAAACATTTGTTGTGCTGGTACAATTTCTTCAAATTCCAACAAGAAAGCTTCTAAATGATTCAAACCATCAAAGGTGGGTAGATTTCTTACTTTTGTTCCGATCCATTGAACTTCTCTTGTCAATCTATCACATATCCTTGTAGATACTTCATACATTTTGTTCTACCAATTCTCTAATGCTTCCTCTAAATTTGATATGCATGCGTTGTCAGTTCGCCAGCTTAAATTCCCATCTGCTATAGGATTAATGTAATCTTGTTGTCTTGTTGTCAATTTGTATATATTTTCTAGCTCATAAGCATGATCTTCTTATCTGATGGGTTCTGTATATCTGTGACCTTCATCAGGATCAAGTGGTGCAATGACCCTAAGACCATCACCTTCAAATGTCACTCTTTTTTTCTTTAAATCAACCACAGTAGAATTATTTAAAGCCCAATCAATTCCTAACAACGTAGGATAAGGACAACTATCGTCAACTATCTCAATCGCCTCGAAGTCCGCAAACATCCTTACTCTATCGATTTCCACAAGGACATGCTCCAATATCCCAAAGGGATTCATGGCCTGCTGATTAGCCATTCTGATACTAATAGGGGAGTAAATCATCTTAGGTTTTCCCATCAGGGCCCAGGTTTGCTTTGTCATAACATTGATTTCAAACCCTAAGTCGAGGACCACATAGTCTATATCATAATATCCAATATGAGAATTAAGGTGTATTTCCTTATTTGTCCTTCTCTTTTGGGATACTTGATGTACTACTCTATTCAGTAGGGGATCTATCCTGCCTAGCTCATATTTTTTTATAAAATTTTGTAGTTCTTGTACAACCCTTTCATATTTAATAAAATTAATGCAAGAACACAAGAACTCCATGAGTTTGCTTACCTATTTTCCTTCTCTAGGCGAAGCAAGCTGATCAAATGCTAGAGACATTCCACATTCTCTTACTTTTGGTCATGTCTTTGATGAAGAACCCTAATATTTTCCAAATTATTTTCTTGCCTCCTCAAATGTTTTCTTTTCTTTCCTTACATCAAATACTTGTGTCTTCTCTGCATCTTTTCTGACCCTTGTTTCTTATGTGGTCTTTCATAGGGTCACTCCGTCCTCTCCTTTAAAAACACCTCCTCTAGTGATAACAATGACTCTAGGATCCTCTCCACAAGGTTTGGCTGAAATCAGTTGTACTTGCTAGTTTCCTCCTCGTCTCTCCTGAAGTTTGGCTAGTAGCGTAGGACAATATTCAATAACATGTTCAAATGAGTTGCAGTAGCTACAAGTGGTAAAAGGGTTTTGACAGTCTCGTTCCAAGTGTCCTGGCTGTGCAGAGTTATAACAAATGATTTGACCATGACCTCAACCCATGCCTCATGCTTGTCCTCTTCCTATGAATCCACCACGAGGGTTGAAGTTTCCTCTTCATGGGGAATTGTACTGTGTAGTATTTCCTTCTTGCTGTACTTTGCCTTGAATTATTTAAGAGTTTCTTGATATTTCATGCAATAGGTCATAATCCCTACATTCCTTCTCATCATGCCGCATAGATTTATATAACGTACAATATATATTTGTAGGTGTCTAGACATATTTTTGCAGGTAGTAGCATTCACCAGGGAGATGTCTATTTATACACACCTCACACCAAGGTAGAGTAACCTACTTCAAAGGGCTCAGAGCTCCAGAGCCCAAGTACTCATGAAATAGGGGACAATGCTCCTTGTCATGGATTTCTGATTTGCATCTGATACATCAGATATCTTCTCTTTTGTCTTTTCCCTTGTATTTCTTTATATCTTCGACCTACAGAGATAAGCTAGTTAGTTGACTCAAAATTTGACTCATACCCGAGTTTGATTCTCCCATAGGGGTTGATTATAATTTCATGGCGTTCTCCAATGCCTCATCCTGTGAAGCGATCTTTGGTTGCATCAGAGGGACTCTGATTTGTGGTAAGAGGGAAGCAATGAACCATTCCTTGTTATGCTCGTCTAGGATCTAAAAAGTCAATCGGCTAGTTAAGGTCTTAAACCTTTGATCAAAATCCCAAATAGGCTTAGCTACTCTATGCTCGATTTCTTTCAGTTCTATAATTCATTGTGACTTCAACTTGGGTTTCTTGAATTCTGCAACCAACACATTCTTGATCTCATTTAGCGGTTTAAGATGTGCAATTCCTTGGACAAGTTTCATGTACCAGCTTAGTGAGCGGTCTCTTAGAGTAGTACTAAACTGATCTCTCTTAACTGCTTTGTCAGTAACATTCTTAATTGTTCATACAGATTCACATAAAAACCAGTGTTGATTAGGATCTTCAGATCCATCTCCCTTAAAGATAGGGAGCCTCATCTCATCTGCCATAGATCTTCCTAGGTTTCTTAACTGAGTATGTACTGAAATACTGGTAACAGTGCTCTGAGTGATCTGGTAACTCTGACTACTCTAGTTACTTAATGCTTCTAAAACAACAAGAGGATTAATAGTACATACTTCAACAGTCTGTGCAGTTCCTAAAGTTTTTTATTCTTCTCGAATAGGTTCTTCAGTCTTTCCTTCCTCTTCCCTAGCGGACGTTGAATGTTCCTCATTCAATATCTCTTCTTCTTATTCTCCTCTATAGATCCCTTCATCCTGTAGTGGTTCATGGCTCTACTCAAACAAGTTCACCAGAGGAATCTCTCGGAAGGTCCTCCCACTGCGCATATGTCCAACCTCTATTTCATTGTCGTTGTCTGAATTCTTAAACATTAGATTTATGATCTGACCACTTATTGTATATTCAATATGTTCTTCTCATGCAATAGCATCTTGATCTTCAACTTTAATAAGGGTAAAAATTTTCCCCTTAGTCCCTTAAACAAGTATCTCTCTGCTTGGTGGTATGACTCTACTCTGTCAACAACAAACTCAGTAATGTACCCTCCAATAGTACTATCACACCAGTGATCTACTACTCTTGACACATCGTTATCAACTCTTTTGACCTTCTTGATTAGCGTTGACGTCCAAACCATAGGAGGTCTAGATCTGATCTCAAACTAGGTATCTTCCAATCTAGCTAACCACTCGTATAGCTCCTAATGAATTCCTCCAAAGAAAATCTCGTGTATATTAGTGAAGATATACCTTCTCAACTAGTCTTATATACTAAGCTTAGGGTTCTTGTTCTAGGCTTCTGCGAAGTCCTTTTCTTTTTCTTCTATCCACTTTTGAATATTTGTCTTCGATGGAAACCACATTGACATTCCCTCAAGAAGATCCCAGTCCCAACAACAGAACCATTTTTTGGCATAGGGGTAGACCCAAGGTTCAACTCTAACAACGCACCAACAAGCCCTTACTACTGGCCCTTTCGGAAACACCTGCAAAGCAGATGCAGTCTCACCCGAATTAGAAATAGGGGGTTTCAGGACACAGGTGTCTACAACCAAAGGAAATGCAAATGGATTCGAAAGAACAACAACACCAAGAGATCTGATTATTCTTACTGAGCATTAACCTACTTCACGCAATGATATCTCATATATAACACAATAATACATCAACATAGTAACATAAGAAAAGAACACCACATCAATCACACATAACACAAGATATATGTGGTTCACCCTCTCCCTAGGGCTACGTCCACAGAACTATGTTTCTTGATATATTATGTGAAAACATATAGTTCTATCTGTGCTCTTAGCTAGAAGATCTCTCTCTCTTTCTCTTCTCCTCTCCCTTTCCTGCGCACCCAGCTGCAAGGTTGATCTTCACACCGAGATAAAGATCTTACAATACTAGAAGGCTCTCACACACAACACTTCTCTCTCTTACACAACACAACAATACTCATAATCACTGAACTTAGCACCAAACCCCCCTCGAGTCCTCTAGAACTTTATTTATACATTACAATAGCTCACCGACAGCCTTAGGCTGAAACCTAGGTGTCCAAACGCTAAATACCAAAACCCTAGGTGTCGAAACCCTAGGTCAACTTGACCCATGTTTTCTGGGCTTCTCTAGCCTATCTTTCCTTATTTCCTACGAGGTGCTCCAAATCATCCAATGGTGGCTTTTTCTGCTTGCTAAGTTGTCCATGATCCATCTTCCTTGTTGATCTATCTTCCTCGATCTTCTCATCCAACGACTCATTTTCTCGTACTTTGCTCCTTCTTTTCTACTCTGGCCACTTCGACCTATTATCAGTCAACATGCCTTCCATGCAGTTCACACTTCATCTTTTCTCTTCCTTCTTCTTCACTTTCTTTCCTTAATTCATAATCAAGGGCCAACAATAATGCATACATAGACCCTTTATAAAGGACCATGGAATCATGACCGTTATATCAGGAGCCAAATAAGAAAGAGTTGTCAAATCTAATGGAGGCATTTCGGGTATAACCAGAGCCATTATATCAAACTGATAGATCGTCAGTCATTTATCGAAGAAAATAAATATATAGTAAGTTTTAGGACTCTTGAAATTCACCACTTTGGAGATTATTGGAGACAAGGCAAATGCATGAAATCCCGAAGTCGCAAAACCCCAAAATTCCACCAACCGTTAGATCGAAGGAATAATTTAGGGCTGATGTGAGCCGTTAGAATAGGAGTGGAAGGATAACATAAGTTTCGGGACTTTGAAACTTCACCACTTCAGCGATTACTGGAGACTAGGAAAAGTTGTGAAGTGTTGAAGCCATGAAGTTCTGAAGACACAAAGTGTCGAAGCCAAAAAATATCAAAGTCGTGCAATCATGCAAGCTATCATATATGGAGCAGAGGAATGTGGACCGTCCATTTGGTTATGACATGTCTTATGCCATGTGGAAGGGGTGCCATATGAGGACATGTGTCACATAAATTCAGTGCCTTTTTCACCCCAACGGTCCATTTCTAAGTGACACGTGGTACACATACCATGGATCCACGTCACCATAGGTGACATCAACACGTCATGTCATCTACTGGATTATGGCCTTTGACAATGTCCAACTTCTTCTACTAGCGAAGTGTTGAAGACCGAAGTAGAGAAATCACGTGGGTCGTTGATCTAAGACCCCCAGGATTTTCTCGTGATTGTTAGATTTACGGTGGATATTTAAAGGCACAAACAAATTGCATGGATATTAATTTAATGGAGGCAGTGCACATTGATCTAGACCATTGGAGGTTTTGAGTACATGTCAAAACAAGATTAACACACGCGGTGGCTATGCCATTAAAAAACTAACTTGTTGAGTTATGCGAACGGTCCATCTCAACACCTAATTAAATCATAGTCACTGGATTAAGTGAGTGGAAGGATACCATAAGCGGGAGCTATCAACGGACAATAATGAGTCCACAACACTTTATGACCTCTTCGGTCGGTAAACCTCTGAGTGTTTTAAAAGGTGTAAAGAAGAAAAACAATGAAGAACAAAGCACTGAAATCCAAAGAGCCATAGATCAAGATCAAGTAGGATAATTCTTGGCCTTTCGATCAATAAGTGAGAGGAAAAATTAAGAGTGAATGTTATTCGACAACCATCGGTCGCCTACACTTATGATTGCTTCGACTGGTAAAACTCTGTGAGAGTTGGAAGATTGAAAAGGGAGAATAGCCCGAAGACCAAAGTCTAGAGGACTTGGTTCTAGTACTGGTCACATGATAAGGTAAAGGAGTTTATTAGAGGTGCTAAGGGAATAGAAATAAACAATACCATGGATATTTTTTCAAACAAGGTCTTGTGTAGAAGAATAAAGAGAAAAACACTAAGGAACATCGCTTAGAGTGGATATGCTAGTGGTTTCAAGTTGTGGTCACAAGGAAAGTGGATTGAAGGAAGTGCCTATGTAGAATTTGAATTATGTACTAGTTTAGAGGGGTTGTGAAATAATTTTACAAGATTGATACACAACCATTTCATTGCCGCTACAAGATCTTGTTTGCACAAAAATGGTGAAAGTGACGTTTTTCAGGAAGCCATAACTTTCAGCTCAAAGATCGGATTGGGGCATGGGAATAGTCATTAGAAATATGATTCAGAGGAGAATAAAATTGAATTGTTATAATTTGGATAATGATGATATATTTCTTCATGAATTGATAATAAAAAGGACTTGTAGCATTGTTTGGCAAAATTTTTATAATATGAATAATTCTAACAAAATAGTTGCTTGCACATTTTGCAGAATTAGGGGGTATAACCATATCAGTTCAAGATAAGAATGCATATTCAAGAAATGGAGGAAGGAGAGGGATCATTATTCATGATAAAGAATCCAAAGGTAAAAATATCAGTGTTGGTATTTGAAAGACATATTCAAATGGTAACTGGGGCGGAGGGGAACAAGAAACCTTAATAGAGATTGTGAGAAACTTGAAAAGTAAAAGTGCAGATTTACAAAGACGACAATGAGAATTTGATGAGAGAACAAAATTAGATAAATTCTCAAGTACCGCAAATCCTAAATCAGCTGCATAGGAAAGCAAGGAATGGATCAGGCTTAAGGAAAGAGGAAGAAAAAAGATATCATGAAAGAAGAGGCAACTACATAAGAGATGTTCATTCAAGAAGTGATAACAAAAATCATAGACATAAATCACCACATTACTTAACAAGGAAATTTTATGCATCTGAAGTCTCCATAAGCAGTCCAAAAGTGTCTCCTGTTAGGTACCAAAGAAGAAGGCATTAATTGGACAGTTTGTAGGGAGAATTGAGGAAGCTTAATCCACCATCCTTTGATGGTGAAAGAGAGAGGGAAGATGATGCTGAAGCATGGCTACTTGGACTCAAGAGGTATTTTAAATTGCATAACTACTCCTTAAAGCTATAAGAAAGAAGTGCCACATACAATTTACATGGAAAAGTTTCTATGTGGTGCGATCAACTGAAGCAATTTGAGCACATTAATGAGAGCAGGATCACTTGGAAGTAGTTAAAGAAATATTTTCAGAAGGAATACCTTTCAGATAAATTCTATGACAAGAAGATGCAATATTTCTTTGAGCTAAGATTGGGAAGCATGACCATGACATAATATGATAAGAGATTCTTTGGATTGTTGAAGTATGAAGGATTTGTCAAAGATGAAAAAGTGAAGATACATAGGTTTTTAAGCGGATTTCCATACTTTTATAAAGAAAAGAGTCAATATGATGAACCCAAGACATTGACTGAGACCATCGGGAAGGATAAGTACCTGTATGAGCAAGGAAATGGCAGGGAATCCATGAAAAAATATTGGAAGGATAAGAAGAAGGAGAAATCTGATCAAAGGAGAAAGGGGTTCAAACCTCCTTTCAATAGAAACAACCCTAATAAAAATCAACAAGATCAGTCTGCTAAGGATGAATCCAAGAAAGAGGATTCCTTGGGTAAAAGAGGAAGACCACCAATCCAATGTTGGGGATGAAAGGAAAATCACCTATACAAGGATCTCCCTCACATAGGAGATAAAGCGAAGACCATGCACAACATATATGAGGCTACAACAGTGGAGGACATGGGAAATATATATGTAGACTTAGAATATCAACAAGCAGAGTACCAATCCAATATGATTGAAGTGGAAGGTAAGATGTTTAATCATCATGTTGCTATTTTAATTGATTCAGGAGAAATTCATTGTTACATTGATCATAAAATAGTGGATATATTACATTTGGATAAAAATAAGCTAGGAAAGTCAAGTTTGGTTTAGCTAGCCACTGGAACCAAAAGAAGGATCAATGAGGATGTCAGAAGTTGTCCAATAAACCTTAATGGAGTAAATACAATTGTTGATATGAATACCATCCCGTTAGGATATTATGACATCCTAATTGGAATGGATTGGTTGGACCAACACCATGCTATCCTAGATTGTTGTAACAAGACCTTTACATGTCTTGACGAAGAAGGAAAACATAGAACTGTGAAAGGAATTCCAAGACCCATTTCTATAAGGGTGATTTCATCCTTACCACTAAAGAAATGTTTTAGGAAAGGATGTCAATTGTATGTAGCTTATGTGGAAGAGTCAGAAAAGACAAAAGGGCCAAGCCTTGAATATTTTCCAGTATTGCAAGAGTTTGAATATGTATTCGAAGAAATACCAGGATTGACACCAAATAGGGAGATATATTTCTCTATTGATTTTGTACCAGGAGCTTCCCCTGTATCAAAAACACCTTATATAATTAGTACCCATGAATTGAAAGAATTACAAATGAAGTTGGAAGAGTTTTTGAAGAAAGGTTACATATGTCAAAGTGATTCACCTTAGGGAGAACCAATACTCTTTGTCAAAAAGAAGGATGGAACATTGAGGTTGTGTATATACTTTAGACAAATGAATAAAGACATTGTGAAGAAAAAATACCCTCTACCTAGAATTGATGACCTCTTTGATCATCTAAGAGGAGAAAAGATATTTTCAAAGATAGACTTGAGATCCAAATACCATCAGGTAAGAATCAAGGAAGAAGACATCAATAAGACAACCTTCAGAACTAGGTATGGACATTATGTGTTTGTAGTGGTTCCATTTGGACTGACCAATGCACTAGCTGTCTTTATGTTCTCAATGAATGGAATATTCATAAATTATCTGGATAAGTTTGTCATTGTGTTCTTGGATGACATACTTATTTATTCTAAGTCTAAGAAAGAGAATGAACATCACTTGAGGTTGGTGTTACAAGTGCTGAGGGAACATCAACTTTGTGCCAAGCTTAGTAAGTGTTCTCTTTACCAAGAACAAATCCATTATTTGGGTCATATTATTTTAGAACAAGGTTTAATAGTAGATCCATAAAAGATTGAAGCCATTAGATGATGTCTAGCACCTAGGAATGTTTCAGAAATAAGATATTTTATGGGATTAGACAGATACTATAGGATGTTTATAGTGGGGTTCTCTAAGATTTCTCATCCCATAACTTCTTTAAAAAATAAGGGAATCAAGTTTGTATGGACAAAAAAATGTCAAGAGAATTTTAATTTGTTAAAATAATTACTTACTAGTGCATATATTTTAAAGCTTGCTAACCCAAATGAGAATTTTGTGGTATGTCCTCCATCTAGTGCGCATATTGGACATAAAAGTCAAATGTCCTCCATATTGGACATAAAAGTCAAATGCTTCGGAATCAAGTTATAGAGTTGGTAAACGTTCACTGGACCTACTATAGTCCTGAAGATGCTACTTGGGAGCATGAAGATGCCATGCAGGTGGAGTATCCGTGACTTTTTGAATAAATTTTGAAATTTTGATTTATGTTTTGTATATGCACTGAGGACAGTGCCAAAATAAGGGGAGGCTACCTCGGTTTTGAGTCCACATATGAAAGGGGGGGGGGGGAATGTAATACCTCGGTTTTGAGTCCCTGTATGAAATAATGTATTTTGTTTATTTAATGAAAGGCCAGAGTCCCCAAACAATTAAAGAGGCCATTGTTCCTAGGAAAGGTAATGCTATGATCATTATTGGCTTCAAGAAATAAAACAACAAGAGTTATAGGGGGGATATGATTCCACGAGAGAGGAGGATTAAGGGGAAAGGTAATTTTTATCATATTTTATTTACCTATAATTGTTTTAATGGAAATAAGTCATTACATGTGCATTCTTAGGGAGAAGCCATGTGGTTGTTGATTTTCAAGTAAATATCTAAACCCATCTTGTGGGAAGTTTGGGGGATTTTCTTCACTCACTTTGTTCATTCATTATTGATGGTTCACACCTTTATTTCTATTCTCTATATCCATTCACTCTTGCACCCACTCCTCTTTCTTCATTCATTTGGATCTTGGCTTGGGAAATAAAAACAAATTGTTGGAGAGGAGCCATTGTTTTTGTTGGCTGTAATGACTGCTGGTGTATTCCAACCATCAATTAATTCATGCATGTCTAAGATGCATTGAAATGTGTTGAATTTTATTCACAAATTTGATTCCTGAGAGTCCCAGCATGGAGATTATTAACAAGATGCATTGGATCCCTGGAAGGAGGTGGACAGCCTAAGGGACTGTGTGGAAGAGAAGGGAGTCCATTCTCTTGGGTTGTGTAGGATGGAAGAGAAGAGAGCCAATGCACTTTATACTTTTGTGTGTTGAGAAACCCGTGAGAGCTTGAGTGCTGACTAGTTTTGGAAACTGAGTGACACCCTAGAACCATCCTCTTGGATTCATAGCCCTCGCTTGGGGGTGACCTGCTGTTGAGACTTGGAACAATAATGTCTATGGTTGGGTGGAACGTCCTTGGTCTACATCCAGTTGGTGAACCATTTTGTTAAATATAAGTGCTCTCTATTATGTGTTTTTATGTTGTATATTTATTTTCGTTGTGTATTAGTTAATATCTCTGAGATGAGTTTAGTTGATGTGCATGATTGTTGGTTATTTCTATGCATGGCATGTTTAAACATTATTTATACCGTAGCATGAATCTTTATTATTGCATGTGTGGTTATTATGTTATTTCATGCTTCTTTAATAATTTAAATGGTATCATAATTTGAAATCAGTTTCAAACAAAGTTCTTGAGGTAGCGTGCCCAACCTGGGGGTGGCTGGGTATGTTACATGTATCAAGGAAGAAAACTTTGTGCATAAGTATATAAGAGAGAGAGATACAACGTGTCACTTGGAGCAGTGCAGGACTCTATGGAGTTCATTACCAAAAACAAAATGGATGCACATATTTATACACACACTGGACACAATTTCAAAGAACTGGTATTTGGAATTGGAAATGCACAGGGAGACAACAAGATCAGAAGAGATGGTCTAGAGGTTCAAAGTCATGTTTACAGTTGAACATGAGTCTCCATCAATAGATGTAGCACTATAAGCCATTCAAACTAAGATATTTTCAGAAGAAGGTCCGATGGAGGTGGTACCAGTATGCAATGCACACAGAGCCAATATGATTGTCCATGAGTTATTGGAGTATTACAATGTGGCTAAAGAAGAATGGGATGACGAAGATCCTAGGAATGTGCAAATACCTGAGATAGAAGGAGAAGGAGTAGTAGAAGGACTAGAGCTTGAACCTGCTACATACGCACATCCTATAGAGACTTGGAAGGTAAACATTGGAATGACAAAGAATCCCAAGTTTGTGTAGATAGGAGATTATTGGAGTGATGATACAATAGAGAAGATATAGACTTGCTGCAAGAATATCAGGAGCTATTCCTAACGACATTTTCAGAGATGAAGGGGATAGTTGGGGACTTAGGTGAGATGAATATTCCATTGAAACCAAGTAATAATCCAATGTGACAACGACCTTACAGGATAAATACAAAGTACAAAGAAAAGGTGAAGGCTGAAATAGACAGGATATTGGATGCATGAATCATTGAACCGGTAGAAGAATACAAGTGGATCAATCCAATGGTAGTGAAAGATAAGAACAAAAGAGTAATCAAGATCTATTTGGATTTGAGGAAGCTAAATGACACATGTTCACATGAAACTTTCCCAACACCATTCACAAATGAGGTACTGGAGAATGTAGGGGGTCAAGAAACTTATTGTTTCATAGATGAATTCTTGAGGTACCATCAGATAACAATTGCATAGGAAGACTGGCACAAGACTACTTTCACAACATAGTGGGGGAGTTATCAGTATATTGTAATGCCCTTTGGACTGAAGAATTCCCCTGTGGTGTTTTCTAGAGTTGTGGTTGGAGTGTTTAAGGAATTTATCCATAAGTTCCTTGAAGTGTACTTGGATGATTGGACTGTGTTCAGTTTACTAAAGGATCATATATAAGTCCCTAGGATAATGTTGGATATGTGTAGACAGTGTCATATTTCATTGAACTTAAAGAAGTGTATTTTTTTTGCACCATTTGGAATTTTATTAGGACATGCAGTTTGCAAATAGAGATTACTAGTAGATCCAGCCAAGTTGTAGTAATTCTAGAGTTAGAACCTCCTACATTAGTCAAAAAACTGAGGGAAACTATAGGTCATATAGGATATTACAAGAATTTTATCAAGGGCTATGCATAGATCACAACATCAATGGAAAAGTTACTGAAGAAGGAAGCAAAGTTTCATTGGAACGAGGACTGTCAGAAGGGTTTGGACACCTTAAATCAAAAACAGGTAAGCACATTGATTTTGATCTTTTCATATTCAAACAAAGAGTTCCATGTGCATCATCCATAGCATTGGGCGCAATACTATCTCAACCATGGGAGGGAGACATAGATCACCCAATTGTGTTTGCAAGTAGGAAGTGTTCCATAAAAGAAAATAATTATACTACCACAGAACAAGAAGGATTGGAAATTGTCTATGTGCTATAGAAGTTCAAACATTATTTATTGGGGTCTCACTTTAAGATGTATACATACCATTCTCCATTAAAATACTTAGTGAACAAGCCAATGTTGGGGGGGGGAATATGCAGATGGGTACTATTGTTCCAGGAATATGACTTTGAGGTTGTAGTGAAACCATGTGTTATCACTAAAATTTCGTCCGCAAATAGTTACAGGAATCCAGCATCTTCAAAACAGCTATGAGTCCACCCATGGACCAAAATTACTAGAAAATCATTTCCAAAAGGTCAAAAACTATATAACCAGGTATAAAATCAAGATGCGCTATGACTACATAGGGCATGCGTGCACATGAGCCATTCAGAAACGCAGGAAAAGTGCACATGTGCACGATGCGCGACTGTGGACACTAAAATCGATGCACACGTGAGAACGACGCATTTATGAGGTTGGTCGGCTTCCCACCCACTTCTAGTTCATCTTCCAAGTCGATTTGACATCCAAATATTAGCTGGATCCAGCTGGGTGGTTGGTCAAAGACCTAAAGGTGCCCTAAACAACCCCTTTTCACACTAAATGTTGATTACATAATGCCTCAAATCTATGCTATAAAAGAAGGCCATGGGTGCACTATATTTTCAAGGAATTCATTTGTAAGGTTATGTTGCTTCTATTCTCTTGGGGAATCCTCTTTTCCCATCAAGAGCATACTAGCATCATTCCATTTAGTCAATCCAACTCACCTTTTGAGTGGGTTAGCTTGGGATTCTTTTGCCATTTCTTTCAAGTTTCCAAGTTGTAAGAAGATCTCAAGTTTGGGATTCCAAGAGGCCTCCCTTGGAGGAAGAAGGGACCCAAAGTCCCCTTTCTTTTCAGTGTTTTCTTTTCACTAATACAATCCTTTCCATTGGTGACATGAGTCTTGTTTGCTTCTTGTTCTTACGTCCTTATGCACAATAGTTTAGTTGTTCTTTCCTTTTCTAGTTTGATTCTTAGTTTAGTCTTTTTATGTTTATTTTTCTAACCCTTTCCTTTACAACTGTCTTGCTTATCTAACCCAACTAAGCTTGTAAGCACCTCTGTTTTTCTCATTTAGGTGACAAAAGAGGCACAATAGATTGGCGACTCCACTGGGGAAAGGTATCAATTTCCTACCCCATTTGGATTATTTTAGCTCTTCTTTTTTGTTTACTTAACCTACAGGTACCATAGTTGGCCCAAGTCGACCTACAAGAAGCCAAATTACATGCTGAATTGAGAGAATTTCGTCTATAATTTTCTTCATGGTTGTGTGACAGTTGTGCATGGGTTTATTGACCCACAGTCATGCATCATGTGTACGTGCACCAAAATTGTTGTAGTACTCAGCGCCCTCTGTGCACCTGTGCCCAAAAGTCTATTTCAATTAGTGCATTGGCACTCAGTGTGCCTCTATCTACTCTGAGACCCGCGCACCTGTGCAGAAAAATACACATTGTAAGCCCTTTTGTGATTTGTGGAAGGCCCCTAGCCTTCTTAAAAATGATTCCATGCATGTTGTAATCTGCACCACACTTAGTTCCCTCTCCATATAAATGGATTAGTCAAAACACATAGGCACTTAGGGGGTTTAAAAACATTATTTCCTCTTTTGCTTTCATTTTCCACATGGATGGCTTACTTTGACTAAGAGTATAAGTTGGAATCATTTGAAATCACATATAAAACTTGCATTGGGACCAGAAATTAGATATCAATCATTGAGTATGCTCTTCTCTCATGCTTCAAAGCGATCTTGAGAATCAGAAAGAGTTTGGAGGATGATTTCATCTCCCTTAAAAATATTAAAACCTTTAGGAGAGGACAATAGCCCCCTCAGGACTCCTCTTAGTTTATTTTTCAAACACATCTCAATATTGTAACGGGCCCATACATGCCCACATGCTACAAAGATAGGATAGTGTTGAAATTTTCTTTCTTAGATTAAATCACTAGGGAATTTTAAAGGTTTTTTAATGGGCCCATACATGCCCACATGATCACAATCTAGGATAGTTTCAAAGATTTCTTAGATTAAATCACATCAGGGATTTAAAGGAATAGTAAGGACCCACATGTCCACATGCTAGTTTCCTAGGGACTTTTGAATTCCTCAAGGCTGTACTAACGACACATAGTAACTTAGGTAATCAACACTTGTAAGGACCAAGCGAAGTCCACATGCAGCAAGGTGACACCTAAATTATTAAAAATTGGCACACTTTCACTTGTTCACACACAAAGTCACTTCTCACTCACATAGTTTTCATCTNTGATTTGTGGAAGGCCCCTAGCCTTCTTAAAAATGATTCCATGCATGTTGTAATCTGCACCACACTTAGTTCCCTCTCCATATAAATGGATTAGTCAAAACACATAGGCACTTAGGGGGTTTAAAAACATTATTTCCTCTTTTGCTTTCATTTTCCACATGGATGGCTTACTTTGACTAAGAGTATAAGTTGGAATCATTTGAAATCACATATAAAACTTGCATTGGGACCAGAAATTAGATATCAATCATTGAGTATGCTCTTCTCTCATGCTTCAAAGCGATCTTGAGAATCAGAAAGAGTTTGGAGGATGATTTCATCTCCCTTAAAAATATTAAAACCTTTAGGAGAGGACAATAGCCCCCTCAGGACTCCTCTTAGTTTATTTTTCAAACACATCTCAATATTGTAACGGGCCCATACATGCCCACATGCTACAAAGATAGGATAGTGTTGAAATTTTCTTTCTTAGATTAAATCACTAGGGAATTTTAAAGGTTTTTTAATGGGCCCATACATGCCCACATGATCACAATCTAGGATAGTTTCAAAGATTTCTTAGATTAAATCACATCAGGGATTTAAAGGAATAGTAAGGACCCACATGTCCACATGCTAGTTTCCTAGGGACTTTTGAATTCCTCAAGGCTGTACTAACGACACATAGTAACTTAGGTAATCAACACTTGTAAGGACCAAGCGAAGTCCACATGCAGCAAGGTGACACCTAAATTATTAAAAATTGGCACACTTTCACTTGTTCACACACAAAGTCACTTCTCACTCACATAGTTTTCATCTCAAAACGTGGAGGTTGAAGTAATTTTCCTCCAAAAGGATGCCGAAGCACCCCACCCTTTTCTTGACGAAACTATCCACTCCCACTTAATTTCAATGAGGTTGGTCCACACCCCCAATCTCTCAAACAACCACATATAAAATTTTCTAAAAAACTCACTAAGTTTTCCTCCACAGGAGGTGCCAAAAGAAATCTTTTAGTCTAGGTAGGATTTCGGGGATAGGCATCCAAATAACTCCTCGTTATTTGGTTCTCACATTTTCAAAACAATAGAAGTTGTCAAATAGGGAACTTTTAAAAATCCTCCAAGTCAAGTGTTCCTAACACCATAAGGCAGGGACATACCCATGAAGGATTGAAGGCTGAGGTCTGGTTGTTCTGTGCATCCCCCCTCGAGGCACCCACCTCCTGGACGGGATCCAGCCCGTGACCCATTTCTTAGGCCGAAAATCTAAATGCCACACTTTGACCGAGGTACCTAATGACCAAATTTTAGGACATCTATCCAGGTGGCAATTGTGGGCTGAAATTGCGGCTTGATTGGATTTTGTGTGGCTATTGGGAAATATTGCCAGTTCTTTCAAGATATGCCCCCTCTACCCCTCATTATAATTGATTGCTTTATCCTTCACTAGTTTCTCTTTCGATGGCTTTAGACCCCACTGTTGAGTACTATTGGAAGGTCTAGTGCTATTTGAGGGGAAGGATGTTACGTCTTTTAAGACACGAGAATTTTTTTTCTTTGTTCCCCCACGTAGAAAAAATCCACCTATTCACATATATGCTTATTTATCAGAACTCTTTATGTATGACGCACTTCTGATTACATTTTGATTTAGATATATATTGTGTAGAGTTCAAAAATTACAGCAAAGGATCTTGTTTATTTGTTTCTCTCACCACCATTCACACACATTCACTCAGCTAGTCAGACATCATAGGGGACCCACAGAACCCCTGTCATCCCAGACGCTTGCTAAATCTCCTTCCTATTCTAGGGGGAGTTCCTAGTCTTGCCAACCCACCAGCCCCACCTTCTCACACTCTTGTGAGTGCCACTATTTTGGGATCCACTTTGATTGGTTCCACCTTACTTGGGTCCAATTACCAAGGTCCACCGTCCACTTTCTCTCCTTTACACAGAAGTGGGGGGGCAACTTCCTCTCAAAGGGGAAGTACAAACCCACCTAGTCCCCCTCAAGGGTCGGGTTCACAAAACCCTCACACCATGGCTAGAACTAATCCTCCACCACCACTCTAGATGCCATATTTGGCCTCTCTCAACATACCGGACCTTAGAAAACTCATAAATGATCCTATATTGCATAACCCCACATGGTCTGCAATGCCTACCAAACTACCTTCAGATATCCCCAAGTTTGAAGGAAAGGCAGGAGATGACCTTGCCAAACTTGTCATGACTTTCCACTTATGGTGCTCTTCCAACAACATTATGGATGATTCCATCCAAATACGATTATTTCAATGCACACTCACTGGCCCATCAACCAAGTGGTATGTAGACAAAAAATCAGGGTCCCATGCGACTTTCGAGTCCTTGGCCAAAGAATTTTTGACCTTCTTCCAATTACCAATCCTCCATGACAATGGTCTTGAACTACTCTCTGATTTTAAACAAACCTCAGCCACACATATTGCTGATCACATTCATGAGTGACATCGACGGTGTAGTTTGTGCAAAGAAGAAACCACCAAACAATAATTCCTTGATTGGTTTCTCAGATCACTTGTCTCTCTCCTCAATAAAGATGTAGCTTCCACCTTCCCTCAATCAGAAGAAGAATCCATCAGTAAGGCTCAACAATATAACCTCATCTATTCACAATCAGGGTACTTGTACACAGTACTTCCCGATCTCCCAAAACCCATGCCATTTGGCCAAGATAAACCCGAGATGTCTCACTCAACAGACAGATTGATTGGTAACACCACACACCACAACCCACAACCCCCACAACCACCAATGTATGGAACACCTCAATATCCCTCGACATATGGAGAAACCCCTTATTATCCTCCACCCCCTTATCAACAACCATACCCTGTTTCCCTTCCTCCACCCAGCAGTGGGCCACCATCGACACCCACCATACGTCCACCTATCCAAACAAGTTCTGGTACTCCCACTACCTCAGCTTATACTCTAAGTACTAGCGAAAGTGCCACCCTTCCTATGTACCTTACGGACCATTACCACAACATAATCTATACTTTCCATTTCCTGGCCCTCCATAGCCCATGGCTCCACCACTAAGACACCCTCACGCTGGGGTTAATTTTGTTCAACCCTCTCCCATTCAGCAATATCAAAATTTTGAACAGCTGAATACAGAAAATCCAACTCATCAATCGAATAATGCCAAAAAGAAAGGAAAAAACTAGAACAATAACAACCTAGGCCAAGGCAGAAATCACCCCCAACAGAACCAACCCAATGCGGGCCACCAGAATCAAGGGACTCAGAACCCCCAAGGGGGCAACAACAATAGAGGCCAAGGGAAAAATAACAATAACCTTCAAACCAACTTCCCCTGTGCCCTTTGCGGTGAGTTCAGTCATTATACTCATCATTGCCCCCAAATCACTGATTTTAAATGGAAGAAAGACTTGGTGAATGGACCACATCCTCCAGCACTGCCTGCCCCTCAGTAGGCTCCACAACAATACATGCAACAACCACCCCCATCCATGTTGCAAAACCCCATTCCACACCAAGGAGTGATGAAAACCCAACAAGACATGCAGCCTACCCCACCACAATTGAGGAAATATCTCAACCCAAGCAATCCTATGGATCGTACTATCCTCCTCACTAGTGAGGAATAAATCCTTCTACAAACATGTAGTCATCAATACTGGGCACCCTCTGAGTCTCTTCCCATTCCACCAGAAATAATCTCACCACCAACAGGATCCCCTTTGATGATCCCTCGCCCTAACATGGAAACACCTCTTCGCATCCTTCACATCCCATTGTGCAGGAATGTCCACAACCCTCAGGCTAGGGCAGCTCATAACTATAGTTTGGTCGATGACTTAGCACAATCCCCATCTTCCATGTCAGTCCTAGAAGTACTTCAAACTTTTCCCACTCAGTGGAAATCATTAATTTCCACCTTGGGGGTAGTCGACCCTATGGATACTCAACTTATCACATTTGATCTCGATAGCAGAGAACCTCATCTCCCCGCTCTCATCACTTTTCAAATCCTAGTGAAAATTCGAAACATTACAGTTCATCGATGCATCATCGATGAAGGCACATCCACATGCATCATGTCCAAGTCTATATGGTAGAAATTTGGTTCCCTCGAACTCATACCATCTGCCATTACCTTAAGAGCTTATGACAGATGACCATCTTCTCTCGAAGGGCTCTTCCAAAATGTCCCTATCGAACTCGAGGGCAAGACCATTCTCATTGACATTGAAGTTATCGATGCCCCACTCAATTACAATATCTTGTTTGCTCATAGCTACATGTACGCTATGAAGGCAGTTGCCTCTTCCGTCTTTCGAACAATGATGTTCCCCCATAACAGAAAGATCATTACCATTGATCAAGTCTCACATTATGAGCCTAACCCTTCTGCCAACATCGATAACATTCTCCCTTTCGTCCACACTAATATTGAGGCATACCCACTCATCGAGATGGGGCCCGGAATTTTCAAAGACCCATCCTTGTTAGGAACTTACCATGGTGCACCCCTACTCATTCATCCTTCCAATCAAGTATGTGTCATCTCATCCAAAGGAAATAACATTCAAGATACCCTTCCTCCCAATAAGGCTTCTCTTATATCTGATGTCCCACTAGTCACAGAGCTCCTCCCTCAAGACTCTCCTATGAACTCGTCGACTCCACTAGTTCATGATTTCACCTCACCCCAAGGCCACATCCCAGTTTGGGAGACAATTCCCCAAGCCATTACTCAAATCCCTTTCTTTTACCCCCCACCAGGTGTACAGGCTTTTCAGGTCAGTGCAACGCTTACCCTCCCTAATATGGTGCTGGCAATCCCATTTTGGTATTTACATCCACCAGAGATGGTTCCTCAACCATCCCTCCCTCCCCAAACTAAAGAAATCCTGATGAAGATTCCCATACTCACTCCCACCATACCCCCTACACCCCCACCCACTAATCCCCCTGCAACAACTGGGGGTAGGCAAAAGAATAACGAGCCCACCACTCCACTTCCCCCATGCATCCAACCTCCTTGTGCGCTATGCAAGAAATATGGACACCCCACCAACAAATGCCCATCTCTCCCCGAGTTACATAATCTCATCCAAATCTCATTAGCGTTCATCGCTTCCTCCAGTATTGCCGCTATCTCACAGAACACAAGTAACAAAGGATTGCGAACCAAATTTGCATGCGCCATCTGTTCAGAATATGGACATTACACACACCACTGTCCAATGTTACCTCAATTCCACCAAACACTAATAGCTATATGCCAGAGCTTTCAGCACACACCCAACCCAATTCCTGTCACCGACATCCATTATGTCACAACCTCAGTCAACAAATGTATGAGATGCCCTTTCTCTCTCTTCGAATCCCTAGATCATTTCTCATATCAATGTCCTATGATCATTGAATATAGGCAACGCCAAGCGACCCTTATTCAAACCCCTACACCCCCTATAGAATTGATGGCTAACACTATCTCATCACCAGAGATTCTTCATATTATTTCTCCTAAGCCAGAAACACTCCCCACTCCTCCATGGTTCTTGGACAACTTATACGAGGATTTACCCCCAAATCCCCCCAATTCTCCCGTTCATTTCCCCATGGAAATTTTACACCCAACTACCGTTTATAACCCTTAGTGTCTCAATATTTGGTTTATGATGAGTGAACCATATCAATATCATTGCGTCACCCCTCCTCCTTCTTCGCCACCAGAAGATAACCACATAGTGACCATCACCAATATCACTCTTTTAGATCCCTTGTATTCCAGTCAATTCCACTGTGACGAGGACATACTCGAGGAATTAACGACCCCTGATTACCCATGGGATGAACTACACCACAGAGCACTCTTCTTGTCACAGGAAGCCTTCATGCCTCCTAACCAACACCCCATATACACATTTGAAACCAAGGATTTTATCCCATCTGGGCAAATCGAATGGTTCAACAAACCCATCCCCGCCCCTGACGCTTTTGAAGAAGGCAATATGGCCAACATTTCCCCTACCATCAAAATCGATATTTCCATAAAAAATGGAGTCGTCAAGGAAATCACCATTGGCGCTGCATGCACTCCTGAAGAAGTCACCACCTACAAAGCCCTCTTCCAAGAGTACCAGGATATTTTTTCCTGGTCATACATAGAGATGCCTAGCCTTTATCCCTCTATTGTCGAACATCGCATAGACACTTGGCCTGATATCACACCAGTTCACCAAAAACAATGACCGCTACACCCATCCAAGGCAGTGGCCATCAAAGCCGAGATCGACAAATTACGTGTGGTTGGATTCATCTACCCTATTGCCTATACCTCATGGGTCTCCAACCCTATCCCCGTTAACAAAAAACAGGGCACCATCCGTGTATGCAAGAATTTTCGCGATCTCAATCACACCTGTCCCAAAGAAAACTTTCCAACGCCTTTCATCGATCAAATTATCGATGACTATGCAGGCCACAAAGCTTTATCCTTCATGGACAGTTTCTCTGGCTATAACCAAATCCAAATCCACCCAGCCGATCAATACAAAACAACATTCACCACCCCTTGGGGTACTTTTGCATATCGTGTCATGCCTTTTGGCCTTAAAAACGCTGGCGCAACTTTCCAATGGGCTATGACATACATTTTTCATGATTTGTCTCATATCATCCTCGCATACTTGGACGACCTCACAACTTGATCCAAAAAATGCACTCAACATCTTGATGATTTACGAATCATCTTCCAAAGGTGTCGTCAGTACAAAATTCACTTAAACCCCCTTAAGTGTGTGTTCTTCATCACTGTTAGGTGCCTCCTAGGGTTCATCGTTTCCCAAAGAGGTATTACCGTGGATCCCCTCAAAGTCCAGGACATCACAGAAATTCCACCCCCTGATAATTTACGCCAACTCTAGAGCCTACAAGGAAAAGCTAAATTTTTACAGTGATTTGCCCCAGACTATGCCACTTGAGCACACGGTTTCATTTGCTTATTACACCATGACATCCCATTCCACTAGGATGAACATGCCCAAAAATCTTTCGACGATCTTAAAATGGCACTCTCCAATGCCCCTTTAATTAATTCACCTGACTATAATCGTGACTATATCCTCTACATATCAGCGTCATCCATCTCAGTAGCAGGAGTTCTCGTTCAAATAGGAGATGATGATCGTGAGCATGTCATTTACTAGATTAGTAAAAACCTCTCAGGGCCACCTTTGAAGTATAATCACGAAGAGAAACTATCCCTTGTAGTCGTTCTCACAGTCCAGAAACTGCGCCATTACATTCTGCTTCGCACAACCAAAGTCATAGAATATTTCAACCCCATGCAATACTTGCTCAGTTGTTGGCAAATTAATGGTAAATTTGCCCACTGGATCGTTATCCTTCAGCAGTACGATCTCGAATTCACAACACCCAAGAGAAAGAAAGATCTCGTACTCTCTGAACTCGTCACATCCTTCCCCTCTGATACTACCAGTTCCCCTGTCAATACCAACTTCCTCGATGAACATCTCTTTTACATCCCCTCAGATGATCCTTGGTACAGCGATCTCCTTGTCTACCTCCAAACCCAAAAGTTTGGTAACCACCTCTCACAAGATGATCGTCGACGTATTCGAAATCAGGCCCCCCACTATCTCCTTATCAGAGATATCTTATATAGGTGAGGGGTCGACACCATACTCCATCGATGCTTGAATATTGATGAGGTCGGCTGAGTCTTGAACGACTGCCACAGCGGCACTTGTGGAGGCCACTTTTCGGGGATGTCCACCGCTCAGAAAATCATCCACACAGGTTACTTTTGGCCTACATTATTTTATGATTGCATTCATGCCATGAAGCAATGTGATAAATGCCAGCTTTATGCCAACAAAGCATGAGCACCACCTTCTCTTCTACGCCCAGTCATTACTGCAGGCCCCTTTTGTAAATGGGGCATCGAATTCATGACGTGCAACCCCCCATGCAGCAATGGACACAAATACATTGTCTTTGCAGTAGATTATTTCACAAAGTGAGATGAAACCATGCCTACCTTCAACAACACTGTTGACACCTCAGCACATTTTTTCTTCAATCACGTCATATCCCATTTTTGTGTACCACTCCAAGTAGTCTCTGATCAAGGAAAACATTTCGAGAATGAGATTTTCATCGAACTCTCATCCGAGTTAGGATTTTCCCACGAGTTTTCCTCACCATATTACCTTCAGTCCAACGAACAGGTCGAAGTAGTTAACAAGGTCCTCAATACCATGTTATAGCGCACGATTAACAAATATAAGACCAATTGGCATCATATGTTATTTTCCACGCTATGGGCTTATCTTACGACTGTGAAAACGGCCACCGATTTCACACCATTTCATCTATTCCATGGGGTCAAGGCCACTCTTGCTATCGAGTGTGAAATCCCCACCTTACGCACCACAATTGAGCTATTACCTGACACTGCTCCAATGGAGCAGCATTTTTTGACCTTAGAGTCCCTGGATGAAGATCATCAGTCTTCATTACAGAACAATAAGGCAGCCAAAAAATGGTCAAAAGCCACCTTTGATCGCCATGTCAACCTCCACTCCTTTCATGAAGGTGACCTCATCCTTACTTATGATATCGCTCATGATACCCTCGGTCGTGGAAAATTCAAGTCACTATGGTATGGCCCTTACATTATCCAACATTGCCTCACCAAAGGTGCATACATCCTGGCCTCCCCCGAGGGCCTCTCTCTCAAAGAACCCGTCAATGGGTTGTACTTACAGAAATTTTACTTCTGAGCATAGACATTCTACATTAGGTTATTTTCTTTTATAATTTTTTTAATCTTTTTTCCATACCTTACGCCTAAACTATCATTTTTTTTATTGATAGATGCCTCCTCCATCAGCCTACAACACCGATTACGCCGATGGTGCCATCCGTTGGACACAGAATCTCGCTTTGGCTGCTTGGGCCCTCTATTCCCCCTCACATGAACTGCTCCACTCCAGCGGAATATGTTTGGGTTTAGCAACCAAAAACCAATCCGAGTACACTGTCTTCATTGGTCTCCTCGTTGATGCCAGCCATCATCGTATTCATCACCTTAGCATCTTACTTGACTCACAACTGGTCATCCTCCAGCTCAACAATGTGTACCGTGTTCGTGATCCTTGCCTCTTTTGCAAATACCTACAAGTTAGAATTTTATTTTGACATTTTGATTTCATTACATTTACACATATTCCAAGACAATTTAATCAAATCACAGATAACCTGGCTAACATTGTACTAGATTGGCATATATCACATCAAGACACCTTTAAACACACATAAACCATTAAAAGTTTGTCACATCATATAGGTTAGACATCATAAACAACATTAAAAAATTCTCACACACATGTGAACATCACAAAGACCACCAAAAAATGTATATCCATATATATATATATATATCGGTCAAAAGTGCCATCAAAATGTTTACACAAAAATAGAGTACATCCTATACAAAATCAGTAGGCCAATGAATCACCTTGGTAGAAAACTAGTGTTACCACACCAAATTGGCTCACCGACCTATATAATATACAAATATACACACAAAGACACTCATGGTGCCTGTAGAGCACCACCACCTAGCCCTCCCTCAGGAGGTGGTGCCCCACCCGCTATCGGTCCCTCCGGCCCTAGAGGTAACCGCCCAGTCATCGCAGCACCTACTACTATTGCTTGCCAAACCATGGTCCGCCACATCAACAGAACCCCCACACACTGCTCTAGGATGCCTTCATCCTGGATGTGTGACCACATGCCCTTAGGCACACCCTGTAGCTCCACCTCCAAATGATGACAAATATCCTCAAAATCTCCCCTGGCCTCGACCGGAGGAGCATGTGATGGCCATGCACCAGGGTCATCAAAATGATGTCTCCTAGTCGTTCTCTCATCGCCAGCTAGTCTCACCTCAACATCCTCATGTCTACATCTCTCTCCCACCCGCGGAGGCCTCAGTGGCCCCTGACAAGCCGGTGCTCTAACCCACTCATCCTCACACCCACAAAGTCCCACATCTGCACATACAAACAAACAAAGGATAGCATCGGCATCCATCTATACATAATACACATGCTATACTATCTAAATATTAAAAAATAAACAATCACATCATACCTCCATGGTTGAACACCTCTCATGGAGGTAAAACCATATCTGGATCACCCCAAAAGTCCACTCCACAGTACGGATATTGCAGTAGGATATGCGGCATCTTCCGCCACACCTGTACAGCCTCGGCCATGAAAAAATGGCCACCCTCCCCACCACTGTGGCGAATCAAAATCCTCAACCACCACATCAGTCATGGCTCTAACACACCCGGTGCTCCCAATAAAACTCTAGGGCACAACACCGACACCCTCTCCAAAAACCATGCCACCAAGATGGACCCAAAGGAAAAATCCCTTGAGCCCACAACCCGACACCTGTCAAGATGCCCTACCATCTTGGCATACAGCATCAAGCCCTAGTCAAAATTCTCTCCTGCCAGTGCCCTCCCCATAATCCTCAGCTGACCACCACTGATCCGCTAAGTCATGAGGGACCCATAAACCCTCACAACCATCACTGCTACACAGCGATGAACCAGGGCATCCATAGCCCCGATACTCACCACGGAGCTCGACATAAAATCCCCCCTTGAAAAATACCTCTGGCCTAAGTTAGCCAACTGCCCATCCCCAGGTAATATGGGCTCCGCCAGTAAAGTCATTCCTAGAAAAGGAAGCCCAGTAAGAAAATACACATCCTCCACCGCAATGAAGGCCAGTTGCTCACCCCGCACCATAAAACAATGCAGATCCGGACTCCACATCTAGATCAAGAACTGTAGGAGGTACTCCTGGGCCTATATCAAGGGGCAATCAAAGAACTTCAGCAACCCACAAGCTACCAAAGTGTCACGAACCTCCAACTCCTCAATGGCCACATCCTCCCTGAGCTGCGACCAATCCCTCTCTCTCCAGTGAACCTGCATCGCCCAAAATGATCACCTACAATCACATAATCTAGTTCTTGATCAGCCATATCAAACATAAACACATTAAAAATCTCCAAAAAAGATAAGTTTGGCACCCTTCAGCTTTGCCCCTAAGGCACGGCTATTTAACCCCACAAGCGCGCACACATGTGCGCCTATTAACCCCATAGGCGCGCACACATGCGTGCCTGTTAACCCCATAGGCGTGCACAGATGCGCACATTTCCATCCCATAGGTGTGCATGTGTGCATGCCCATCGGCCATACATAGGCACCTTCATGCACCCATGTCACGTACACAGGTGTGCATCAGAGTGCGCCTGTCCACTACACAGTCGTGCACCCATGCGCAACTATTTAGCTTACAGGCGCACATACCATGCACGCTTATTTCCCTCATTAGGGTGCCCCCACACATAGATATCTGGATAACAAGCGCGCACCCATGTACACATATTTTTCAATCGCCCGTGCACTAGGGGGCCCACACCCATAAAACCCCCTATATGGCCCCCTGTACAGGCCCTGCCCACAAATAGAAAACCTAATTTTATGCAAGACAATAAGACAACTAACTTGAAGCTCGTTGGTCTTGAATCAACTGCCTCATTCTCCTAGAATCTCCAAATCTCCTTTGAATCTCTCTCATCCAATCACTTTGACAGCAGGTACAAATGAGGTCGTAATGTGGGCCCTACAGTTATATATAGTCCGTTTTGCCAAACTTCTAGACCCCATTTCGGGAGCTTCGGGTGTCCGTTTCTCGATCCATCTTCAGCCATGGGATCAACACCTCGTCCTCTACATCAAGACAATCCCCGGGCCATTTTTTCATCCTTAGCCCCTGGGGAACCATTTTTCCATACCCCATCTAGGTACGCATGCTCATGTTCAAAATTATCAAATAAATGATTGTATGTTCGGTTCTCTTCAGATATTGTTCACATCGGGTATTTGGTTTTCATGTGTGCAGGTACTTGGTCATCATACACCAACACAACCCCTTCAGGTATATAATCAACACTGGCATGTAATCATTCCCTCTGAATCTCAATTGCATCTCCAGTCACACCCTCTGAAATTTTCCTTTAGGGTCCCCATATCCGGCTCTGCAGTACCACCACCTCCATTACATTTTGGGTACTGTCACCCGGTAGCACTCTCCCCCACATGAGTTTTCCCAGTCATAGACCCCTCGGCACTTTGAAACTCATGTTGTTTTCAACCCTTTAGGGATGGGAGTCCCGATAGTCTTACATCATGTCGTGAATCAGCCACATACTCATTCTCCTCATTTTCCTAGCCTTCCCAACGGACTCCCAAGGCACTTCCTCATGGATTATTTTGACTGCACACCAGCAACATCATTTACCATCCATTTCACCCATCATCAAGTATACCCATCCTCAGATTTCCCTCCATACATTTCCCTACTACAGAAACCAGCCTATGGGGCCCCCACCCTCCACTTGTTTTTTCCACCAACTTGCGCCATCCCCAGGCTATGTCATCCTACACTGGGGCACCCATTTCTGAATCTGCATTATTATCCCCATGGATTTTTTAATTATTTTGGTAATTAAGCCATTATTTCCAGCATTTTACATAACTTTTTGTCGTCCCCTTTGGCGACCTTCCTGGAAAACGCAACTGATGTCGCCCTTGGTTGGGGTACTCCTTATCATCTACTCCTGTTGGCATCATCTGTAAACTCTGAGTATCCCACAACCCACCTACCTTTTCTCTCTGAGTTTTTTCACTGTGTCCCGCCTTTGGTACAACTTATCCCCCGTCTCATTATCCCCCCTGACACTTGACCTCATCAAACAGTTGTAGCCACTTATACTTCGCATATATCCCCAACCAAGGGTAGTATTGAGTCTCCACACATCTTGAATTCATCCATGTACCTCCTCAGTTCCTAACCTCACCTAGTAGATTTCACGAAGCCCTTTGCTTCTTGGAGTCACATCTCTCTTTTTGTCGACATCAGCACAGTTTTGAGAAGGGCGACAGTATCTTGACTCTCATTCCCTTTCCAATGAAAAGTCTCGGACGACATAGGGAGATCCATAATTTCTCCCTGCTATCGTTGACCCCCATAAAATTCGACTTCAACACTTTCTCATGTTACAGTGGGTCTTACTTTGCGACTATTGCAGTTATTTCTTATCTTTGTCAAAGACCGATGAACTTGACGAGGCTATCAATGCCTACAAAATCTGTGATACTTCTTACAGGTGTCATTGCCTACTGTTTAGAGTATGTTCCTCCTTAGAATTGTCCTCTTCCTTTATCACAACTGCCCCCGATGGCGTTGTAGTTATCTACATCAACACATAGTTTCAGTTACCGTACAACACCCTTTTTTTGTTTTTTTGAGTTACATGACACGAGCATGGGGCATGCCCGCCTTGTTTGTACACAATTTATTTTACACACCTTACAGAAGGTTGGGTCCTATAGGTTCCCTTCTCCCTCCAACGGGTCACTCTTGATATTCTCACTATCTCTCTTTCTTACAATGGTACTCTAGTAGAAGAAACATTGATGAATTTTGGCTATCCGTATGCTCCTAACCTCATCCATCAAGGGGCATCTATTATCACTGAAATTTCATCCACAAATGGTTACAGGAATCCATCATCTTCAAAATAGCTATGAGTCCACCCATGGACCAAAATTACTAGAAAATCATTTCCAAAAGGTCAAAAATTATATAACCATTTATAAAATCAAGATGCACTATGACTACACAGGGCGCACACGCACATGCACCATTCAGAAATGCAGGAAAAGTGCACATGCGCACGATGCGTGACTGTGGACGCTAAAAGCCGCACACACCTGAGAACAGTGCATTTATGAGGTTGGTCGGCCTCGCACCCACTTCTGGTTCAGCTTCCAAGTCAATTTGACATCCAAATATCAGCTGGATCTAGCTGGGTGGCTGGTCAAAGACCTAAAGGTGCCCTAAACAACCCCTTTTCACACTAAAAGTTGGTTACATAATGCCTCAAAGCTATGCTATAAAAGAAGGCCATGGGTGCACTATATTTTCAAGGAATTCATTTGTAAGGTTATGCTACTGCTATTCTCTTGGGGAATCCTCTTTTCCCATCAAGAGCATACTAGCATCATTCCATTTAGGCTATCCATCTCACCTTTTGAGTGGGTTAGCTTGGGATTCTTTCACCATTTCTTTCAAGTTTCCAAGTTGTAAGAAGAGCTCAAGTTTGGGGCTCCAAGAGCCCTCCCTTGGAGGAAGAAGGGACCCAAAGTCCCCTTTCTTTTCAATGTTTTCTTTTCACTAATACAATCCTTTCCATTGGTGACATGAGTATTGTTTTCTTCTTGTTCTTATGTCCTTATGCACAATAGTTTAGTTGTTCTTTCATTTTCTAGTTTGATTCTTAGTTTAGTCTTTTTATGTTTATTTTTCTAACCCTTTCCTTTACAGTTGTCTTGCTTAGATAACCCAACTAAGCTTGTAAGCACCTCTGTTTTGCTCATTTAGGTGACAAAAGAGGTGCAACACTATGGAAGTTGAATGCAAGACCAGATCATCTATCGCACATACTGTCGGGAGAAGATGCAGGAAATTTAGATGACAACTTCCCATATGCACAAATATTTGTAGTTACAATGGTGGATGATTACTTCTAAGACATTGTACAGTTTCTAAATACAAGAATGGCTCCATTAGACATGATGGTTTCATAGAAGAAGCAACTAGTAGTGAAAGCAGGAGATTATAAGTTGATTGCAGGGAATTTATACAAGTTGGGTGTAGATGGAATATTGAGACGTTGTGTGTTGGAACATGAGAGATTGATGATACTTGAAGAAGCACATGACGCAATTGTAGGAGGACATTATGCAGAGAGAGAAACTACACACAAGATTTTATGTGCAAGGCTTTGGTGTCCCACACTCCACAAAGATGCGAAGGAATACTATCAGTCATGTGATGTATGTCAAAGAGTGGGAAATCCATCTAGGAGGGATGAAATTCCTTTCAATCCTCAGGTTACGCTGTAGGAATTTAAGAAATGGGACATAGAATTCATAGGGCCAATCTATCCACAAGCAAGAAGATTAGGGGGAAGATACATAATCACTGTGACATAGTACTTGACAATATGGGAAGAAGCAACACCAGTTATAGACTATACATCAGAGACTATTGCGAGGTTGTTTTTCGAGAATGTAGTCACAAGGTTTGGATGTCCGTGCATATTACTCAATAATCAAGAAACACTCTTTCTGAACAAGACAATTGCAACAGTGAATGAGGAGTTTCAAATTCATCATCAGAAGAGTACCCTGTATCATCCTCAGGCCAGTGGAACAGTGTAAGATTTCAATAAAATTCTCGAGAATGCTTTGAAAAAAATTTACAACATAGGTAGAGATGATTGGGACTTAAGAGTTCCTTTAGTATTATGGGCTTACATGAATACAAGTAAAAATTTGACAGGATAGACACCTTTTAGGTTGGTCTATTGAAAATAAGCAGTAATGCAAATGGAGTTTATTCTACCTAGTTGGTACAACTTGAAGAAAATCAGTTTGTTGCATGTTTCCATCAACAAGTTTAGAAATCAAGAGAGAAGGCTTTGCATGATCCACACATTAAACATAAAAAGTTTCAAGTAAGAGATTTGGTATTACTCTATGAAAGAAAGTGTATGCAACATCCGGGAATGTTTAGAATGCACTGGTTACGACCCTATGTGATTCAACATGTAATAGAGATAGGTGTCGCGTAGTTGGAAACCTTGAATGGATAAGTCCTTGGAGGAATGGAGAATGGAAGTCAACTGAAAATCTATAGAGATGGCTAACAATATGCATAGTAATCTGTGTTGTGCCAAAAAAAAATGTATCATAGTAGTTGTACTATAGTAGGAAGGAAAAAAAAACAAGGAAAAAAAAATTAGAAAAATGAAGAAAAAAAAGTAGATATAGAAAAATAAAAAGGTTGTCGAAGTACAGGGCATAGGAGATTGCATAGAAGGAATGGTTATCACACATCAGAATAGAACTGCGTCAATTCAAAAAATAATACATAGAAGAGAAAGATTGTGAAGCACACAGATGCAAAAGCAAAAACCATTGTGCAGTTTGGTAATGACAAGACTGTTAAAATCATTTAAGCATAGAAATGATGTCTACGAAGCAGGGATGATAGGTCAAAAAGGCGTCATATAATATTAAATGGTAAAATCCATCAAAAATCATGACATATTGGCAGTATGAGGGGAAATTCACACGACGTATTTGGTAATAAAGATGCATTTATGTAACAACGCATCAACCATGTTGGAAGATTGAACAAGGTAGTTAAGGCGTGAAGAGACATGCATAGTTGGCAAGGAGGCACAAAAACAATGCAAGGTTGTTAAGCATACGTCATTGTTGCATGCAAGCAAGAGAAAAACAAAGAGAACCATAGAAAATATGAGTGCACCAGAGCCAAGATACAACTACCCAAGAAGAGATGCAAATATAATTCAATAATCTGTCACACAAGACAAATGGCCCTGCCAAAATTTGGAGCGTTGTCAACAACAACGCGAAAATAGGAAAAACAACCAGTAGAGACACCATAGGTCAAGGAAGTAGTCATAGCTTCAGCTTCGACTTCACAAGCTAGTTTCCACATAAATTACATGCCACCAAGGATGGATGATGTGCCACCAATCACTGTACCAGCTAATGTGAAATACCTGTTGGAAACAACACCAGTTCTTCCTAGTGTAAGCATTGAAGGAGAGTTGCTCAGAAAGGTTGTAGGCCTCAAATTCATGGATCATGAAATTACTGATGAAAAACAATTCCCCAAGCTGGGGAAAAATATTTATGCACTAGGATCATACCAAGTACATGAGTAATCTCGTGGAGACACAGGAGTGGGAAACAGGTTTGGAGAAGGTAGACATATTGAAATTGTTGGGGATTCCACATTTCGGGTGAAGTTTGGAGATTAATGCATGCGTGAAGGTGTTTCTCAGTTGTGTCCATGGGGGTCACTGTGGCTTGATCCCCCAGTGTTAATTGACACTGCTCTGATTGCATGCATTACAGGGCTCCCAAAGGCCGGTGAGGATTCGATCATTTTTTTCAATAAGATAGGAGAGAGATCCCTCTTAGAGTTTATGAAAGAAATGTTCTACAATTTTCGGGGGAAAAAGGGACTGGATGGGGAAAAACATCAATGACACCAATGTTTGGTTCACAATGCAAGTACTGGCCAAAAATTTGTTGCGCAAGTGTAGGAAGGATGAAGTCCCAGTTGTATCCATTGCAGTTGCAAAAAAATGTGTTGAAGGGGTTCAAATGAATTGGGCCACCTTCTTGGTGAACCAATTTTTGCAGGATTGCATTTGTAACATTCCCGACCATCAAAAAGTCAGGCAATGCCACTACTGCGGAATATACACTTATATGTAATATGAATTAAATCAAATTAACACATTTAACATAGAGTTACTGCCATCATACAAACTTAAATAGAATTAACAACAATTCATACATGCAGTGGAATACCTGAAAACATACAAGCATCACAGACATGCATAACATATAAATTAATCACATAAATGATACTTATCTTTTAAACTTGAGTAACTCTACCAACTACGTGCAAACCTTCCATGAACCTCCCAGCCTTATACCCTGTTGCTCATCACACTCAGTAGTGGGTCACCCCCGAGCTGGGACTAAGCTCCACCTAGGGAAAGGGAATCCTAGACTAGGTTGAGGTTACAAGAAAACTGCACAGTGCAACCAAAAGGATTCTCTCCAGGAGACTTCTTACGCCCACTAATCATGGACTCGCATTCCCCACATGCCTGTTCCACCTGGGAGTATACACCTTCACTGTCACACAGTCCATCGACTGCTTCACCTCCCTCTCTGGGTCTCGAAAAAAGGTCGGATCAACCCCCTTTCCCTTACCCACCTTGTGGAATATTATTCCCCCATCACTCTTTCTTCATGGTCGGTCTGGACACAGTGATGTTTAATCTTTATTAATGTTCTACATAATTACATATACAAAAATAGGCTCCTGGTCTTTAACACTTAGGCTCTCCGGCCTAATAAACACATAATCCCACCAACTTATCAACACTCAGCTCACCAGCCTACAAAACATGTTTACAATTCATAATTACAACAGGGGCTCATCCTTGGGGATATTACAATCCCCTCCCCTTATTTTTTCACTATCCTTAGTGAAACTCTTTACACAACATCAACAAGATTTCCAAAATCTTCAAAAAGATGTGGTTATTCTTCCCGCATATCATCCTCATGCTCCCATTTCATGTCCTCAGGACCATACCAAGTCCACTGGACCTTTACAAGCCCTATGGCTTGATTCTGGAGTTGTTTGATCTCCCGGTCCAATATGCGCACAGGATGCACTTGCAAGACGCCTTCTTGCTCCACCTGAATCACATTCCAATCAATAACATGATTAGCATTAGTTATATATTTCTTAAGAAATGAAACATGAAACACATTATGTACAATCATGGATGCAAGCAATGCAAGCATATATGCAACTGGTCCAATCCTTTCTAGGATTTCAAATGGCCCACAAGATCTGGCTGCCAACTTGGAACAGTTTCCCAACTTCATGGAACTTCTGTTAGCTTTCAATTTCAAAAAAACATGCTCTCCCACTTTGAACTCTCTGTGGGTTCTATTTTTATCATCATAACTCTTCTGCCTGCCTTGGGCATCTTTCAAATTCTGCTTAATCTTCAACATTTTCTCTTCCATTTCCTTGAGCAACTCTAGCCCAACTACTTCTCTATCAGCTAGATTATCCCAGCTTACTGGAGTATTTCACTTTCTACCATAAAGTGCTTCAAATGGGCTCATCTTCAACGATGCTTGATACCCATTGTTGTAGGCGAATTCTACCAAGTGTAGGTAGTCTTCCCATTTAGATGGTTTTTCCATCACATACATCCTTAGCATATCTTCTATTACTCGATTCATCCACTCTGTCTTCCCATCAGACTTAGGATGGTAGGTTGTGTTGAAGTTCAGATTCATTCCAAACCCCTTGAACAACCCCTTCCAGAATTTTGAGGTAAATTTTGGGTCTCTGTCAGACACAATTGTCTTGGGAATACCGTGCAATCATGTTATTTCCCTCATAAAAATATCAACAACATTAGTTTCCTTGTGAGTAGTCTTTAGTGGAATAAAATGGGCAGCTTTCGTAAGATTTTCCACCACCACCATGATTGAATCATGTTGCTTTCCTGTTCTGGGAAATCTTGTGATGAAATCCATTGTCACTACTTCCCAGTTCCACTTAGGAATGGGTAAAGGTTGTATCAACCTTGTTGGGTGCCTATGCTCAACTTTAACCTTCTATCATTCCATACATCTGGTGATGTATTCTACATTTTCTTTCTTCATAGCTAGCCAAAAGTAATGGCTCTTGACTGCTGTCATCGTTTTTTGATATTCAGGGTTCCCTACATAAGGAACATTATGCATTTCATTCAAAATCATAAGTTTAAAGTCCTGGACATTAGGTACATAAATTATGTCCTTGTATTTAAGTGTTCCATCGACTTCCAATTTTTAATTTTCCACTTTCTATGGCATCTCACCTTGTTGTAGCTTTGCTACCAAATCCCTGTACTGCAAATCTGCATTTGCATCTTCCAAAATTTTTCCCTTAATATCGGTTTGATACATGCTAATGGTTGTAGCATGTAATTCATGCACTCTTGTGTTGAGTGCATCAACCACTTTGTTTTCCTTTCCTTTGATATGCTTTATATCAAAGTCATACTCACAAAGAAACTCCAACCACCTACTCTGCCTAACATTCAAGGTTGGTTGATCCAACAAATACTTCAGACTGTTATGGTCTATCCTCATTTTGAACCTCCTTCCCATGAGGTAATGCCTCCATTTCTTTAGAGCATGCACAATGGCTGCCAACTCTAAATAATGAGTTGCATAGTTCCTTTCATGCTCTTTCAACTTTCTGGATTCATAACAAATTACGAATTCATTCTGACTGAGGACTCCTCATAGTCCTTCTTTGCATGCATCTATGCACACTACAAAATATTCATTCAGATCTGCAATCCTATGATTGGAGCACTGGTTAACAGCTTCTTCAATCGCTGGAATATTTTCTCACAATCCTCTATCCATTGAAATTTCTTCTCCTTCCTTTGCAAGGAAGTGATAGGGTAAGCTATCCTTGAGAACTCTACAAAGAACCTTCTGTAGTAGCCAGATAGACCCATAAAGGATCTAACTTCTGTCACATTATTTGGCACTGACCATTCTCTGATGGCCTCTATCTTCTCAGGATCTACATATATTCCATCCTTTGAAATGATATACCCCAAGTAATGGATCTTCTTTTGATAAAACGAGCATTTTCTCAACTTGGCATATAGTTGGTGCTCTCTTAGCACTTGCAACGCCATCCTCAGATGTTGTTCATGCTCTTCCTTTGACTTGGACTACACTAGGATGTCACCCAAAAAGACTATGACAAACTTGTCCAGATAGTCCTTGAATACACCATTCATTAGGAACATAAAAACAATGGGCGCATTCGACAACCCAAATGGAACCACTGTGAATTCATAATGACCATACCTTGTTCTGAAGGTGGTCTTGCTGATGTCTTCATCCTTTATTCCTACCTGGTTATACCCTGACCTGAGATATATTTTTGAAAATATCCTAGCATCCTTCAACTAATAAAAAAGATCATCGATCCAAGTCAGAGGATACTTGTTCTTAAAAGTCACTTTGTTCAACTATCTGAAATCAATGCACAATATCAATGTCCCATCCTTCTTCTTCATGACCAGGACCAGGGCACCCCAAGGTGACACACTTGGGCATATATACCCCTTCTTCAGAATCTCTTCAAGCTGCAATTGCATTTCTTTTAGCTCTGGTGTACTCATTTTATAAGGACATTTCGACATTGGAGTTTCTCTAGGCATCAAGTTTATAGAGAAGTCAATATCTCTCTTCGGGGGTAGCCTAGGTACCTCTTGGAATACATCTTCAAACTCTTTTAGTACCTCATTATCTTTAATATTTGACACCTTATCCTTAGGTGTTTCATCCACATGAGCTGCAAATAATTGACAGCCTTTCCTGTACCACTTCTTCAGTTGCATTGTTGATATTTCTCTGATAGAAACAACTCTAGTAATTCCTTGGATTGTTTTCCAATTCCCCTCCTCATCCAAGGAAGTGAATGGCTTGTTACGACATTCTAGGATGGCATGGTGCTGGTCCAACCAATCCATCCCAATTAGACAGTCATAGGAACCTAAAGGTAGAATGTTCAATTCAACCCTTGTGCTCAGTCCATTCATGTCCACTGGATAGGACTTAACCAATTCCGTAACCTTTCTCTTGGTTCCTGTATCCAACTGCACTAACCAAGATTTCCCATGTTTGCTTCTCGACAATTGCAAACTTTCCACCACCCTAGGGTCTATATAACTATGACTAGCCCCTGAATCAATTAAAATAGTAAAGGGATGGTTATTGATCATACCTTCCACTTCAATCATGTGTGACTGATATTTTTCTTGATTGTTGTCCAGGGCTGCATAGATTCTTGGTATTCTACTTGCCATGTCCTCCACTATTTCAGCTTGCTGAACATTATGGACAACTCTCACTTTTCCATTTTTGTGGGGACAGTCTCTATACTTGTGGTTCCCTTGACAACCCCAACACCAAATGGGCACCTGCCTTGGACTTTGTCCCCCTATGTCAGCCATTCCCAACTCTCTAAATGATGACTGTCCTTGAGGACTATTTCTAAAAAAGGGAGGTTTTTTTCTCTTCTGCCTCTGCTCTTTTTAAACTTCTTCTAGTCATCCCAAGCCTTCCGAAAAGTAGGCTTTTCTCTTTGCTATTCACATAAGAATTTCTCTCTTCTTATAGTTTCTTCCATAGTCTTAGGGTCATCATATTGAATCTTTTCCCCAATGGAAGGTGGTAGTCCACTCATATACCTTTGAATTTTGACAATCTCATCTTTGATGAATGAAACATACTTCAGCAATTCCAAAAACCTTCATTCGTATTCATCAATGGTCATGCTGCCCAGCTTGAGTTCAAAGAAATCTTTCATCTTTTTGTCATAGTATCTTTTAGTCAAGTATTTCTTTTCAAAATACTTCTTGAATTCTTTCCAAGTAATATCTTTCTCTCTAATGTGTTGCACCTGCACAAGCTGATGCCACCACATGGATGTGTTTCCCTTCAGTTGATACATTGAAATTCTTCCTTCTGCATGAGAGGAATAATTCTGTAGTTGGAAATATTTCCTCATGCCAAGAAACCATGTTTTGGAATCTTCCTCCTTGTGTTCTCCATCAAACGTAGGAGGCTTAATCTTTTTCATCTCTCCCTTCAGTTCATCCACTCCAAATCTCCTATGATTTCTGGTAGCAGATGGGCTTAAAATTTTGCATGCCTCCTTATTGGAGTGTTTCGAGCAGTGACGATGATGCCTACTAACGGTTATCGGTCTTATTTTCCTCTCAGGGGGTCCACGACTCCCTGTTTTTCTTGAATCACCCTCCTTATCCAACTTCTTTTCAATCCTTTCTAGGCTCTGCATCAATTTTAAGTTGAATTCACCCTGTTGTTCCTTAGCTTTCATAAGCTTCTTGTTATCTGCTCAGTTATTTTGGGCATCTTTCTGCAATCGATAAATGATTTTCATCATATTCCCTTCCTTATATGTCTCTTCTCCATGTCCATTGAGTTTGATCCTTCAACTCCCAGATGGAAATCCATTCCTTTTGCTTCATTCTCTGAACTGGAAGCAGTCTGTGCCTCTTCCATTTATCTGCACTCAGTAGCGATTTGTTGTGGTCCTGACACTCATTGAACTCTGCAAACACAATGTGCAGTCAACCAGAATTTGTTAAACCATCATTCCTTAACAATTTCCACAACATTCATAAACCAATATGATTCAAGAAATCTTTAAAACTCCATTTCCTTTCGGGGCTCTACTCTGCAAATTTTTCGAGCACTAGCCCCTTTCTCTCAATCCCCAACCCACACGACCATGGGTCGTGACCAAGCGCTAGATCAATAAGTTCTTACTTGGGCCTTCGTCCTTCGGGCTTTGGGATTTTCAAACTCACAACACTTGCCTCCTCACAAAGTACTTCCACCCGGAGTACATGATCTCTTAACGCGTGTCTTTCGCAACGGATGGTTGTTGTAGGAAAATCTCCCTGCAGACAGGTAGATTTCCTCTTGAGAGATAAACCCTTAACTCTAAGACAGAAGGTGCTTAACATGGACACTGACTTCCTTTTATATTTAATCAAGATGATGAACAAAAGAGAAGGAGGAAGGCATGTACCTTACGAATGTCGTTTGTCCCTGCAAGGTCTAGGATGAGCTTCGATCTTGAGCTCCTTGGTAGGTCTTGCAAGAAAAACAAAAGTACAAAAGAATTCCTACTCTACTGATATTAGATCAAACATAGAACCATCTACTGCAGACAAAATTATATGGAACAAGTACAAATTTTAAAGAAACAGGCCAAGCACGTTATATTAATGAGAACAAAGTGTTACTTATAGCCATGGATGTAGTGCAGCAGCTTCACCAAGCTCTCCTTGTCTAGATCCTTGCTCAAATAACCCACAGACAAGATGTTGATGCTTCAAATGACATCTCCCTCATGAGATCATAAGTTATATGTTGTTGCAATGTCTCTCTTCCTGTACTGTATGTTTCCTATGAGATCATAGGTTTCATACCTCCAATCTTTCCTCCTTTTCACCATGAGAATGCCTCTTTATATATGCTTGGAAAGACAACCACTTGAGAGATATTTGGGATAAGTTGATGATTTCTCTCCTTCAGTTGAGGATCTTCCCTAAGATCATGCCTTGAGATCATATTCGAATCCAACCACATTCAGATATTGAGGGGATCTTTCCCGCATTCTTCTCAACAAACCAAATTTCGCCTAGAAAAGGTAGCGCTCCCCCAAAAGGGGCACCAGGGCATTATAACTCTCCCCCAAAGAAGGATAGGGAGCACCAGTGCTCCCTGACACTGTATAGGGGAGTGCTCCCCTCCAAAAACTATTTTTGAGTGGTTCTTTCAGTGGCAAAAGGCTTGTACTTCTAGTAGACTGATTCCTCCTCTTCAAAACTAGTCTTTGAGGTGTCCTAAGTGTCCCTGTCATGTCGTTGGAGGTGTGACATAGGCAAGAAGGTAGTATGATGTTAGAAACACTTATAACACTTGTGGTCAAGATGCGACACTTGCAGAAAAGATGCGATACTTACAACACTTGTAATGACGACACTATTGAAGTGAGTAATTTTGAGGTGTAACAGATTGCCCCCCAAAGTACGAAGTTAGAAGACGTGATGACTGAAGTACTTTGTAGAATTTTTTAAGCAAGGGTATAGAAACATAGAACTTGATAGAAGCTGCACACAAACATCCAACAAATATTATGACATGTTTCAAATCCAAGGCAAGCATACCTATGCCCGGGTGATAAAGACTTGCAAGATATGGCCGCCATAAAATACACTGCGGATCCGTAATTATATTGATAAAAGGTATAGCCACCGAGGATATAGTGTGGATATATACTCCTATGACCTGAAATAGCCATGAATAATACACATTGAATCTATGAGATGACAAGACATATCCACGACCAATAAAAAGTGGATCTATGTAACAGTATATGTGTCATTGTTCAAAAGAAACTCCTTCGCAACTTGGGCAAAGTACATATAAGAGTGATTACTCAACCCAGGGTCTTCTTACTGATCCCGATGTAGTATAAATCTAACCATGTGGATATATTTCCTGATGTCGAACATGGAAAAAACCACTTGATTATTGATCAATGATGTAAATCGTTAACAAGCGCGAGGGAAATCACCATCGATGTCAATGATTCCCAAGGTACCCTAGTACATTTCAACAAATGTGAATAGATGAGATGAATTCGAACATTCATGGAATCATCCGATCAGAGGTCAATGATGTAAACCCATTGTCGAATGCGAGGAGGCCTTCCATTGAGGCATGCAGGTCCCAAGGTACTAACTGGTTTCTAAGTCTAGTTCCCAGATAATGTGTTGAAGTCGACAGGAATAGACTCGTCGCAGGAGGGCCTTGATGTATCCCCCATCAACGAAACAAAATTGGCATAGAGATGTAAATTGGGAGATCAAATGAACATGGACTGACATGGGTATTGAAATAAGATATTTTTGATGGTTGACTCTCGAGGTGGATAATTCCCGAACACTGAGGCACAACAGCAGAAACATGACATGGACCAAAACATGATGATGCAGTGGATACTGTGACTTTCGTCGGGTGACCCAAAGGAGTAAGAAAAACTCAAAGGATTGGTTCAATGCAGAGGTTCAGCGGATTAAGATGTGTGGAAAGAAAAAGTGTCGTGTTCAAGGGAGACTCTAAGAGTTACTGGTAATGTTCTCAAAAACTGCTTGGCTTGCTTCCTTCAACTTTTCCCCCATCCAGATAGATGAGTACCTCTTTGTAATTTAATGAGTTGAGGAGGGTAACACATGCTCAATATAACTCACCTTCGATAAGTCCCTCTTCCTTTTTTTAATGAACTAGAAGAAGTAAGGGTTTGGTCCCGTATGGGCCCTTCAATGTATGATTTGTTTAACGAGTACAGAGAAGGTAAACTCGGTGGTTTTTCATATTTAGAGAGTCTGAAAATGACTTAAAGACGACTCCAATGTGGTCGTTTTTTGTAATGTTAGTCTCACGAGGCCAAAAAAGAGATAAAATACCACTCGAAATACGCCCTTTCAAACCTTTTAAGGAGTGGGAAAGGAAGCAATATCACTTGACAATCTTTTCACATTTAGAGAGTCTGAAAAGAGATTAAAGAAGACTCCAGGGGGTTCCTTTTTCGTATATCCATGTGAGCCTGAAAAAGAGATAAAAGGTTGCTCGGTTACATTCTCACATTTTTACGAGCACAAAAAAGAACAAAGACTAAGCTCGGTACTCTGCCCCTAGCTTGAAAGCTAGTGGCTTGACTCCGAAATGATCATCAAAGGCTGGAGACATGCCCCCCAAGCTTTAATTCATTCACCGACTTTGAGGTTGTCATGAATCACCAATTTCTGTTCTAGATGGAGAAAAAGGATACAGGTGGATGAAATGAAGGTTAAAAAATGAGACCTAATGAAAGACTCGACTCGACATCTATGAGATTTGGCGAAAGACTCAACTTGAAGGGAGAGGTGATTGTTTCATTTTTTAACGAGCTTGACACAAGAAAAGAACTATTCTCAAGGTTCCAAGTTCAATCCCCATATTTTTGTTTCATTTTTTAACAAGCTTGCTACAAAGAAGAAAAAACTATGCTCAAGGCCTCTGTTTCATTTTTTAACGAGCTTGCCACAAAAAAGAGAAACTATGCTTGTGGTTTCGTCTTGATCATGGCTTCCAAGAGGATAATGCTCTAGAAGGACACCATGTCAAGGGACAAAACTCAGTCATGGATTCCAAGAGATCTTCACTGGATGGAAAAAAAATTCTCTGGAAGGAACACATGTCGAGGGTCTCAAAAGGGGTAAATATATTAGGCTCCAATAGCCCTACCGAAGAGATCACCATGTCAACTACTGGATCTAAATCATCAGAAGTTGAATTCATGGGAGACAATACCACGTAATTAACATGTGGCAGGGGCGATACTGTCTTCATATAAGAACCATTTAGGGAGGTAATCCAGTCAGGACTGATGAATGAAAGTTGATCAATAGTCACAATTCTTCCATCGTGAGGGAAATATATCACGTGGAAAAGAGTGGATACAATAGCTTCCATGGCATAAACATAATCCCGCCCAAGGAGTAAAGTGAAATCCAAGGGGTCTTGGACTACCATGACATCAATAAAGACAGTTTTCCCTCCCAAAGTTATGGGAAACTGAGGAAGGGTCCCTAAATGTTGATTGGTTCTTTTGTTAAAAGCTAACAGAATCTATGTAACTGGCACAAGCTGAGGACAACCCAAAGTATGCCAAGCAACAGAGAACAAAATAATAACAGATGCACCTTCATCTATCATCATTTGAGGAATGTCCCGAACACAAACCTATACTGTAATCTAGAAAGGAATGTGAGAGGAAAGACGAGGTCCATTTAGCACACCCCAATCAAAAAGGACGGCCTCATTACTTGGAGGGGGTTTCGTAGGAGAATGAGGAATGCCCCCCAGCATAGTAGATTCTGTATCAACAAGAAAAACATGGGCAGTATCGTGTTTACTCTCTAGAGGGAGAGTAGGATCGACCAATGGTGGACTTGGATCGACCACTTTGGCACTCTTCAAAGGAAGAGTGGGATTGACTGATGATGTAACCAGAGCAACCACTTTGGCACTCTTCGGATGAAAGGTGGGACTGGCTGAGGAAGGGACTAGATCAGTCACTTTGGCACCCCTCAATGGAAGAGTGGGATTAACCGATGATGTAACCGAAGCAACCACTTTGGCACTCTTCGGATGAAGGGTGGGATTGACCGAGGAAGGGACTAGATTAGTCACTTTGGCACTCGTCAAGGGAGGAGTGGGATCGACCAATGGTGGAACCGGATCGACCACTTTGGTGTCACCCTCTAACGAGAGAGTGGGATTGATCGAGGATGAAAATGGATCGAATACTTGGGTTACACTCTTTTGATGAAGAGTGGGGTTGATCGATGATGGAACTGGATCATCTACTTGGGTTTGTGGTTCAATCAAGGAGGAAACTAGATTGACCATCTGATCAACCGGACTAACTGGGGATGGAACTGGATTGACCAGTCCATCAACTAACGATGGGTCGAGGGAAATATTACAATAACCTTTTGGAAGTTGAAGTTTTTCCAAAAGAGAAGAAGCCTCGTCCATACAATGACAAAGGTGAGAGTAATGATCACCTTTACATAACATGCAAGGGAACTTGATAGTTTTCTTCTTCTTACCAACCTTAACATCACTGGTTGATGGGGTATCATTGGCATGTCTAGCAGAGGTCGATGACGTGGAGGACCACATTTCTAAGACCTTGGGAATACCATGGAAATCCCTCAGAAAGGGGTCACCCTTACAAAGACTGCAAGGGTATTTGGGTTTCAGATTCTTCATTTTAATCTTGTTGACCTCATCAACACTCCCAGTACTATTAACAGTAACTGGTTTCTTGGATCCAACATCTTCTCTTTCTATTTCTTCTTCTTCTAATCAACCTGGCTACTTGCTTTAGAACTTTCGCTAGGTGAAGAAGGAGAAAGGGAAGGAGACTTAATGGGTGAAGAAGGTGAAAATTCGATGTGAGGTTGATGTGTGGGTGGTGTACTAACATCTAAATTATTAGGTGCAGTTGAAACATTGGGAAGATTCGAGATCACCGGAGTGGGGAACAACCAAACCGGTAATCCGATGGTGAGTCCCGGAAGACTCAATGTGGCAATGTACGAAGGACCAAAGTTTCCAAACAAAGGAAAGGTATAATATTCCCCAGGAGAAGGGGTTCCTCCATTGGTACTCTCAGGATTTGATGCCATTAACACTAACTCGACCTAATGTTTACTAAGTAACACAACCAACACATGCTATGAATCTGGGAAGCAAACAATCAAACAAAACCTTCCCATAATGAAACCACTAGTTGGTGATGAAATCCAACATTGCAAGATCAAAATAGGAAGAGGTGGGGATAGAGCAGGTGGATCAGTTACGTTGGCAACCTGCTTAATGGACTTACGCCTTGGTGCAAGCTTCCACACAGTAATTGTGGATTTACCCTCCAAGGAGCCTGAGTGAGTTTGACCAACATTTGTTCTAGGTACAGTGAGACTTCCCTTCACGGTCACCTTGTGTAAGACCCTAACGTTTGTGGCTACTAAGGTCACCAACTCATAGTCAACCCCTGGGTGGGTACAATCGATAGTCTAGTCCAAACGTAAGGGAAGGGTATCTAGCCCGAAATCAACTTGAAAGGCTTCCACTCAACATTGTGGGTATACCTTCAAGCGACCCCCATAATATGATCCAACTACTGCAATCAGTCAAACCACGGAGGGATAATCTCTATAGATATCCCAAGTGTGACCTCATGCATAACCCCTATGTGAGAGGGGGATCCCAGAAAGCCTATACGACAATTGGATTTCACTCTCCCTACCGTAAGATACTAAGTTTGTTTGATAGCTTTGGAAAGTTATCCTTTCAACCTATTCCAAAGACCTACACCATAAGGTTTTCCTAACAAAATGTAAAAAGTCTGATAAATTTTAGTTTAGTGTTGATTTTAGTGGCTATTTTTTACTCAGAGGTGTATGAGAGTGAAGACTGATTATATTATGACTCAGTTCCCAAAACATGCACAAGAAATGATAAGCAGTCTTTCCTTTCAATGAATGTCTATTTTAAGGGAAGGAGAAGGATTTTCCTTTCACTTTCAAACACCAAGATGCAATGACCTCATGCAATAGTCCTCAATAAGGAATCCAATGCAATGCTAAAATGTTTATATGTGACTGATAATCAGTAGATGTAAATCTTCCTATGCTAATCGGACTTCAAGAGTTGTGAGATTTAAGAAATCTATAAGTAAACTTCACATAAACCAAAAGACACCCTTGTTGCGATCAAGCAAGAGAAAGAAAACCAAAAAATCAAAAAGAAAGAAAGGTTTAGACAAGATGACCTCAAAGATCAAATGGAAATGATACAAAATATCTTTGAATCTCCTTACAAAGTTTTCACTCAATCAGATAAATGAGAAGAAAATGACAAATTGACTCTAAATCGTCAAGGACAAAGAGTTATTGCAAAGTAAGGATAAATATCAAAAAATCCAAACAAAAGATGATGAATCCTTAGAAGACAAGGTATTGAAGGCCAATACCAAGATGGACTGAAAGTATGAGACTCTGAGCAAATGTAAAAAGTAGAAACTGAACCCAAAAAATTGAAAAACTAGAGGATTTTTCACAAAATAGGGGTAGCGCTCTGGTGTAAGGGGCACCATAGCGTTATAATGCTCTGTTTAAGACCAGCAAGGAGCATTGGTGCTCTGATAACATAGGCAGGGGAGCACTGGTGTATTAAAACCTAGAAAATTGTCAAAACAAAACCAAAACACAGTGAAAATTTGTCAATCACAATGGATGTGATGGAATAAGGATCCAATCAGCATATTCAATCAGACATACGAGGTGAAAAAGGTCTAAAAATAATTAAGGGTAAGACAAGGTCTATGAGGAAAACCAAAACTGAAAGTTTCAATTACTCCCTAGTATGGTCGCAAATTCCTGTTGTAGGAAAATCTCCCTGTGGATAGGTAGATTTCCTCTTGAGAGCTAAACCCTTAACTCTAAGACAAAAGGTGCTTAACATGGACACTAACTTCCTTTTAGATATAATCAAGCTGATGAACAAAAGAGAAGGAGAAAGGCATGTACCTTATGAACATCGTTTGTCCTTGCAAGGTCCAGGATGAGCTTCGATCTTGAGCTCCTTGGTAGGTTCTACAAGACGAACAAAAGTACAAAAGACTTCCTACTCTACTGAGATTAGCTAAAACATAGAACCATCTACTACAGACAAACTTATATGGAACAAGTACAAGTTTGAAAGAAATAGGCCAAGCACATTATATTAATGAGAACAAAGTGTTACTTATAGCCATGGATGTAGTGCAACAGCTTCACCAAGCTCTCCTTGTCCAAACCCTTGCTCAAATAACCCATATACAAGATGTTGATGCTTCAAATGACATCCCCCTCATGAGATCATAAGTTAGATTTTGTTGCAATGTCTCTCTTCCTGTACTGTATGTTGCCTATGATATCATAGGTTTCATACCTCTAATCTTTCCTCCTTTTCACCATGAGAAGGCCTCTTTATATAATCTTGGAAAGACCCAACCACTTGAGAGATATTTGGGATAAGTTGAGGATCTTCCCTAATATCATGCCTTGAGATCATATTCGAATCCAACCACCTTCAGATATTGAGGGGATCTTTCCCTCATTCTTCTCAACAAACCAAATTTCGCCCAGAAAAGGTAGTGCTCCCCCAAAAGGGGCACCAGAGCATTATAATGCTCCCCCAAAGAAGGACAGGGAGCGCCAGCACTCCCTGATAGTGTATAGGGGAGCGCTCCCCTCCAAAACCCATTTTTGAGTGGTTCTTTCAGTGGAAAAAGTCTTGTACTTCTAGTAGACTAATTCCTCCTCTTCAAAACTAGTCTTTGAGGTGTCCTAAGTGTCCCTATCATGTCATTGGAGGCATGACATAGGAAAGAAGGCAGTATGATGTTAGCAACACTTATCCTTTTTGTTACCTTTGCATTCAGTATGATCTTAGCAACACTTCTCCTTTCTGTTACGGTGTATATCTCCTTCGGACTTCAGAGCTTCGAGTTTCAGCCTTTCTCTTACCTTTGCATTCAGTTTAACTGATGTCACGAAGTCTGAAGTGCTTCTAGGTTATCGTTTTTGTACTTTCTCTAGATATGACGGTCACAAAGGTTTTTCCTCTCCTTCTGAAAAGATCAAATGGCTCCAACACCCCAAGTGTTGATCTCTCTCTCTCTCTGGTAAAATACCACGCCGACTGTGGTTTTATTCTACCACTACTCCTCCTGAGCTTCGTAACACGACCAAGTAACCCCTTGGCACTCAGAAACATTCTAAGGTTCTAAATTGGTTCCTCCGAACACCATTTCCACTCAAAACCTTGGGTCTAAAGACCACTTATCCGGCCCATCCAAGCTCAACCTTGAAACCATGGCTTTGATACCATATTGTAACATCATCAACCACCAACAGGTCGGGCAATGCCACTACTGCAGAATATACACTTATATATATTATGCATTAAATCAAATTAACACATTTAACATAGAGTTACTACCATCATACATACTTAAATAGAATTAATAACAATTCATACATGCAGCAGAATACATGAAAACATACAAGAATCACAGACATGCATAACATATAAATTAAGCACAGAAATGATACTTATATTTTAAACTAGAGTAACTCCACCAACTATGTGCAGACCTTCCACGAACCTCCCAGACTTAGACCTTGCTGCTCATCACGCTTAGCAGTGGGTCACCCCCGAGCTGGGACTAAGCTCCACCCAAGGCAAGGGAATCTTAGACTAGGCTGAGGTTACAGGAAAACTGCACAGTGCAACCGGAAGGATTCTTTCCAAGAGCCTTCGTATGCCCACTACTCACGGACTCTCATTCCCCACATGCTTGTTCCACCCTGGAGTATACACCTTCACTTTCACACATTCCATTGGCTACTTCACCTCCCTCTCTAGGTCTCGACAATAGGCTGGATCATGAATTATCAGAGCTCTGTAGCTAGTGCTGGACTCTCTCTAGAAGAAAACCACTTCCTAGCAAACTCTCTCACCTCGAGAGAGCTTCTCACAGGCCTGACAGCCTGCCTCTTCAACCATGGGCCTGACAACCTGCTTCTTCAACCACTTTCGACTCAATTCCCACAAGGTAAGGATAACAACAACAACAACAACATTCGGTTAACTCATGAGTGATAGTAGCAACAGGAAATTGGGTATGGACATCCAAAAACTACAACAGTCCCACTAAGACACAAAACGGTTTAGGTAACACATAGGACAACAACCCAAACAGTTAAGAACGAACTTGGATTTGCAGTGTGGATAAACCTGGGTTCATAGGACACACAGGTCGAATTCTCCCTTCCCACTGTTTTCTCAGATGTGAGAGGTTATGCAGAGGTAGACGCAGACGCCAAACAGGTTCAGACGGAGATCCCTGTGAATTCAGGCTGAGGATGGAAGAATGGGCAGCGACCCCATGGGAAGGTTGGAAGAATGACCCCAGAACTCCCAACACAGCTGACGCTTCAGATTTTAACTGCATACACCCAGGTCGACACTTGTCTTCATGGAGATTCATGCATTCCCTTTTGCACACATTGCCTCTCCCAAAACTTAGGATAAAAACATGTCTTTCACACACCTTTGGAATAATAATAAATTATTGTTCTCAAGGACTTAATCCCCTAATATTATCCCCTCTTTTCAACCTTTCATCCCCCTTTCCCTTACCCACCATGTGGAAGCTTAGTTCCCCATCACTCTTTCTTCGTGGTCAGTCTACATGCAGTAATGTTTAATCTTTATTAATGTTCTGCATAATTACATATACGAAAATAGGTTCTTGGCCTTTAACACTTAACCTCTCCAGCCTAATAAACACATAATCCCACCATCTTATCAACACTCAGCTCACCAGCCTACAAAACATGTTTACAATTCATAATTACAATAGGGGCTCATCCTTGGGGATATTACAGCATTGAGGCCTAGGAAAAGGGAATGGAATTCCACTATGCATAGTTCTTGATTTTGATTGTACTGGTTGGGTGGTAGGAACCATGTGAAATTTCTAGGACACTTGAATATAGTGGTATCGAGGATACTGATACAAATATTACAAGACTTGAAAATGGGATTGTTACATGAGATTAAGAGCAGAGGAAAGGAAGCACAATGGGAGCTGATGAAAATGATGGACAAAAGAGATAAGCTACAACAACAATATGATGTTTCACTCCAACAAAATAAGGAAGTTGAAGGCCGAGTGGAAGAGGTAATGAAAGACAAGAATGAGGCCAAGGAAAAGGTAAGGAAATCCCTCAAGAAGAAGGACGAAGCTGAAAACATAGCACAAAAAACACAAGTCATTGTCCAAAAACTATACAAGGATATTTCAGAAGTCCCCATAGTAGTATAAGCTACTATGGAAGAAAAAGTGTTGAATATCGATGAATTCATCAAGGGATTTTGATCATATATAGAGGACCTACAATTGTGGAGTTCATCAAGCATGCCACTAGAAGTCCGAGAAGGCAGAGAGAGAATAACAACGATAGAAGTTGCTAATATTAACAAGACAGAAGGAGAGTTTTCCAAACTCTCTAAGGAGAGTGAATAGATCTAGAAATACCTTGTGGATGATCTAGAGATGAAGGCCATAGAGGACAAGTTAAGAGAAGCACAAGAACAGTCACAACAATCTTAAAAAACAGTCAATATACTTCCACCAATGGAATGTATGAAAACAATTTTTTCACAAAGGAAGTCATACCTAGAAGTGGAGAAAATGAGGGATCAATGGAAGATCATGCAACATCATTTAGGACCACTGTAGGAAGAATCATTGAGGGTGATTGGTGAACTGGCCACTGTGCAGGGAAAGTTCAAGCAAGAATCATTGAAGCAAAAGAGAAAATGAAAATCTTGACTATGCAAGGGGGCGAAGAGATCACAGAGACAGGGGCAACGATACTCAAGGAAGTGGAGGTAGCTAAGGAAACCTCCCAAAATTTCATTGCAACATGGACTCGGAGTAGGAAATATGCATGAGTGGATCGGGATGAGCCATAGGTGAGTGTTGGGGGCCTATTGGACATGCAGTTTTGGGATACAATTTTGGGAAAAATCCTAAGTATAGAAGAAGTGTGCAGAGTAGAGGAAGAAAGACTAGGGAGTACACAGTTGAGGCACATCTAGAAGTATAGTGCGCAGTAAGAGAAATGAAACAAGGAATAAAGAAAAGAGAAGAATAAATCACAATAAAGAAGGAGAAGAAAGCAGATGAAAAGGAAGGATGACAACTCGACATGCTAAATATGGAAGGATGTAAAAAAGTAGGAGGAAAATAATTTAGAGTGCAAAAGAAGCATGCAGAGAGAAAAGCAGAAGAAAGAAGTCGAACAACCAGTTAACTAGAGAAGTCATGCATTGTAATGAGGGTTTTGGTGGGGACCAAATAGGGTTTTAAGCCCTATATTTTATGTATAAATATGTAAAGGGTTGGGAGAATAGGGATTCCTCCGTGTGGTTATTCTCAGATAGTATTATGGAGTCTATTCCAAACTGCTGAGAATTCCTGTCAGTAAGAAGGTGGATAGGATAGGCTGGGAAGGGAGAGAATCAATGTCTAAATGTAAGGGATGATGCATAGAGAGAGAGGATTTCAATGTAGAGAATCCAGGCTAGGGGAATAGAAAGATAACCATGACATATATTTGTAAGCACAATGGGCAAGCCTGAAACAATTACTAAACGCCTAATAAAGAAGCCAGTCATTGTGGACATAGCCCAGAGTTGGGTGAACCACATTAAATATTGTGTTCCATGTCTGTTATATGATTGTTCATGTATTTTGTTTTATGCTTATTATATTAGACCTGTGTTATGCATAATCATTGCGCAATAATCATGAAGTTTATAGTAACGGGTGATGTGGTAAACTAGAATCTAATGATAGTATGAATCTGAAATAACTAGGTAGTTAATAAGGAACAAGGATAACGTTACACACATAGAAATAATTATAAAGAATCAACATAACGATCATCTCCCATTTCCTCACTACTGCAGAAACCTGGTTCTTCCAGTCCCAATAGATACCTTGGGTGATACTTCATCTACGCAAGTGGGTGATGTCGAAAAGGACGATGTTTGGTGGGTTTTTTTGGTCACAGATAACTCAAACCTAGGGTCTTACAAACCATGCACAATGCCAATAGGCTTGATTAATGCCCTGACCACATTCATGCTAATGATAAATGATATATTATGTCCATTCAAAAAATCCTTTGTGGTTGTATATTTGGATGACATCCTCATCATCAAAAAAACTTGGGAGGAACATTTGGAGCATATTCAACAGGTCTTCGACAACACAATTTATATGAAAATTTGGAGAAATATTCCTTAGGCATGTAGAGAATCCAATATTTGAGATACATCATGGATGCGCAGGGTGTACATGTGGATCCAACCAAGATCCAAGTCATCTGTGATTTTCCGAACCTGAAGACAATGACCAAGCTTCGTAGCTTCTTGGGCCTCACCAACGTCTACCATCGGTTTGTGTTGGTGTTGGCACAAGGGAAAACCCAGGGTTCAACGCTTAAAAATGCACCAACAAAACCCTGACTATCGGCCCTTTCGGTAATGCCTACAAAGAAAGCGAGGTCTCACCTGAGGTAGAAGTAGGGGGGTTATAGGACGCAGGTGTCTGTAACCAGGCTGGGACACAGATTTGTGATAATAACACTTCACAAGGTATTATTTTAAAGCTTAGGAGTGACATACATTAGTTCATTAATCTTATGAACATCAAAAAACATAATCTAAGATAGATCTAGCGCAGTAATAACAAAAGATTAAGCACTTCAACCACTTAGCACTTTGAATCAGATCTAGCATATAAGAAAAACATTAATATTCATTACACATTCTAATATAAGCACTAAGAAAAACATAACAGAAATAGCATTGCACAAAGAAAACCATAAGACACCATATGTATGTGGTTCACCCCAGTGTGGGGCTACGCCCACCAACCACTTCACCTTTTTTATTATGTGCTTGAATATTACATTCATTCATTCTCGTGCACTAAGCCACAGAGTTAAGATTCGAACCAGACAAGAGATCTATGCACTGAGCCCTAGATCCTCCTTCCAAAACTAGGTCAAGGCACAGAGCCAATTCTCTATCAAGCACAAAGCCTTAACCCACATACATTCCCTTGCACAAAGCCAATCAAACTATTTGCACTTAGCTCCAAAGACTACTACTTTTACCATACATTCTTCTTTTAGTTATACTTTTACAATCCCTTACAATAAGGCTTAAACATGGAAGAACCCATGGGCTGAAATCCCATAAACCCATTACAAAAACCCTAGAGGACCCCTTACTGGGTCCACATAGCTCAAAAAATAAGTGAGATCTGTGATCTCATCTCTGCCTAGGTGCTCCTTCTTCGAACAATGTGTCAAAGTCCAAAAAGTGGTCCAAATCTGACCAAGGTTTCCTCAAAACTTGGTCAAGGGCAAACAGGCCCCCAACACTCACCTGTGACTCGTCCCGAGTCACTCAGGTCTAGATAATGATTATTTGAAGGCCTTGAGCTTTACTCGGGCTGCCTTGACCTGCTTCTTCGCCTAAGACTCTTTCTTAGCGAGCTCCTGGATCATATTCTCTGTAACAGGACCTTCTAGGCACTGTTCTACTGACGCAATTACTTGGTCCAATTGTGAGCCCTGTCCATCAATCTCTTCGAACACCTTGCAGGTTTCATCCTGCATAGGTTGCAGCTTTTGCATGACTTCCATTACCTTTCCCTAGAGGGTAGTGATTTGTTGTTGTACTACGCACTGCTCCTAGGATATTTTAATTCTTTCTACCGTAGTGAGTAGCTTCATCTGCACCTGCATGGAAAATACCTGTTGTTGCACCTCCTGTAACAACTCTTCCAACTTTCTTAGCTATGGATCCTCAGTGAGGCGTTCATATGTCTATGAGCTTCTATCACTCAGTTGTTTACATTATGAGGTGAGGGATATTTTTCTTACTACTATTTTTTTAGCGGTCTCCTCCCTCTGGTCACGCACCTCCTGTGGAGTGCTTTCTACTGCTTGGGCCTCCAATTCTGTTATTCTAGCCTGAAGCTACTGGAGGGTCTCAAGGAGCTTCACCACTTGAGACTCGACTGACTCTTTCTCCTCATGTGCCAAGACTAGCACAAAGTGACATTCTTTACTCACTACTTCTTTGACCATGGCCCGCTCTGCGAGCAACTTCTCCTTTTCTCTCTGTAGCTGGGATTTTTCCTCCTGGAGATTTGACTAAAGCTCTTATTTCTCACTTTCCTGGGATGCTACATTGTACCACTCTACTCGTAATTGTTCTAAGGATTCATATTTCTCTTGTTTCAAGTATTTTGTAGCCTTCTCCTTCTCTTCCTGGATTCTCTAAAGTCGAGCTTCTGTCGCATCTTCAAGTCTTCTCAATTGGGTTGGTTCATCCCCAAATTTTGCAATCTATGATGAGGAAGGCACAGTAGGTACTACATGAACCAAATGAATAGCTTGATGTAATTCCTTCAATTCCTTCTCTATCCTTCCATATAACTCCTCCTGCTTCTCTCCATATCTCTGCAAGATGTCCTCAGAAGCATTCTCCATAGCTCTGCGAACCAAACTGATGTCATCTTCCATGAGCGTGGCCTCCAACTAGGGCTTATTAGTGCACGTCTTCTTTTTGGTTGAAGGTTTCTTCAGAGAAACCTTCCTCTTCTGCGGTGTTACTGTCCCAACAGGGGGATCCTCAAGTGAAGGGGTGGTATCTTCACCTCCTCCTTCTCCTTCATTTCCTCCTCCTTGTCATTTTGCTTCATCTTATCCTCCTCCTCTGAGCGAGCTAGACCCATTATCTTCAGAAGCATTGTCCTCCTCATCGCTTTTTATATCCTGGACTTCTTCCTGCTTTTTCTTCTTCATTGTCGCACTGGAATTTATGACATGCTCAACCCGGGTGACTATGGGGCTTCCTATGGTGTCAGTGTTGGAGAGTTCTGCATCAGTGATAGGTACAAGAAATTTCTCCAGCCACTCCTTTGTAATCTGCTCCATGTCTTCATATGTCAATTTGTAGTACGACTGTAACTCTTCCTGGTTCTCGTCTCTGGGCACAGTGATGTAGATGAAATACGGATCTGTGTGGAACTTTGCTATTGGTCGGTATTGGTGCAAGGTGCACGGTGTCATGTGCAGAAATGATTCAATGGAAACCTTTAATTGTTGATAGTATGCATGAAACACAACGCTGGACTTCCACTACTTCATCATGTCGTTGGTGTACACAGGGTTGAAAACCGAGAAGCCAATGGCTCTGAGGGTTCGATTTCTAGGAAGGTGGCTCCTTCATTCATTTTCCAAGCAACAAATGAAATCACAATGATCAGCCAGCTGCAATGGAATTCATACCCCAAATCCTGGGCTTCACAACAATACTTCTCTAGCTCATTGATGATTTAGTTTTCCCAGTTCATCTGCATGCCCTCCACACATTTTTCTACGAGGTCCATCATGACCCCGGTGACCTGTGTGGGGCAGTTCTTCCTTATGAGCTTTCCAACTATGAGTTGGAAAGTGAGGCACACTGCACCATCCTGTATAGAGGCTACCTTGTAACCTCGATTTCCTTTCTCTGCTTCTTTGTAAGATTCCTTGATGCGTTGTGCTAGGGAATGGTCCGATTCCTTCCCTGGATAAAACTACTGAGGGTCAGGACCCTTCATGCTTAAGCCTGTGATTCGGTGGATCAGCACTAGATCCACTATAATCCTTCAGCCGAGCCATAGGTATCCGACATGATAACACAACAAGAGGAGTTTAACGCAGGCATTAACCTCCTAGTGGAAACCAAAATGTGGGATCTTCATCACATTCAGCATGGTGGACTGTGCCAGCCCCTTAATCCATGGCTATGAGATGAGATGAGGCTTCTTCCCAGTCGACTTCATGAGATAGCAATGCGGCTCCAACATGGAGTAGTTCTTTCGGTCTCCCAAGTTGAATTCATTGTTCTTAAATAGTGGTATCTATCCTAAATAACTCCCGACTACACGTATTCCTTTTGGAATGTATGTGGTGAACACGATGTACTCATAATCTCGGGGGATGTTGTCATAGTTAACTGTGCCAACAAAATGTGGGATATACTCAGGTAGGATCTACGGGATCTTCTTCACATTAGCCAGATCACCGTGATGCTTACTTCACTTCTCAGTCATGGGGTTGACACAGCCAGAACGACATCTAGTTGAAGGGGAAGCCTGCAATCCCCTAGTCACCGACACCTAGACATCTTCAAATATCGGTCTATCGGCCATTAGCTTCTTAAGGACTTCCTCGACAGACTTCTCCAATTCACTAGGTTCGCCTGACATTATAACTTTTAAATAGATAGGTCAGGGTAAACAAACAAACATGCGAGGTCTATTTTTATATCGCACAGCTCGAAACATAAACAATTCTCTTCTTGGATCAGTCAATCACGAGTAGAAAAAATTGGTCCCGGCATGACATCCGATGAGTTAAAAAAGCGAGGTACCATAACGGATCTTTAAATGGATAGGAAATGCTTCCATCAATGTAAATTTGTCCATTATGGAAATGTATCAACATCCAAAAGTGGTCCATCAGCCCATAAATGCATTTTCTAACCATTCCAGAGCATCATTCTAACGATCGGGGCACCTCCAATGGTCATATAAATTTGTCAGGGTGAAGTCCAATTCTACGCAAACCTGTTGTTCCAGCAAGGTTCAAATCCTATGAACCTACCTCCTGCGAGGTTCTAGTATGCGAAGTCTTCCATCTGTTCTTTGTATCTTTTCCAACTTAGCTTTCTTTTTATTGATCTTTCTTGCCTTCTTCCCCGTGATATGAGTTTCTCTAACTATTTCTGGAATCCTCTTTCCATTTTTATTCTTATCTTCCCCCAGCATAGTGGCTTCGCACTTTTGAGGTTCCCTCAAAGGGTCTGAAGTTAATATCCCTTTTCTTAACACTTCCTGGGTGGATATACTTCTTTCTTGAATAGATAGGTCCTTCAAATCTTTTTGCATTCTTTCAACCTTGATAGCTAATTCTCTTGCTTTTTGTTCCTCCTGCGTTGTTACTTTGTTTTGTTGCTTCGACTTATCCTCTTGTTCTTTTATTAGTCGGTGTATTTTTCTAGCTATGAAATCCATTAGTTCTTGCTTTTTCATTTTTGTAGCTTCTTCCTATGATTTTCTTCTAATTTGATCCTTCTCAATACAAGTCTTACCTAGCAAAAGTGGGAAAGGGGCGTTGTCCTCAACAAACTTAATGAATTCAAATTCCTCTTTAGTTGATGTTCCATGAACAATAATAGGTACATTAGTAACTCTTCCACATAAAGTTATCATATTTCCCTTAAACAAGCCTATTCTTCCTAACGAAGGTATCGTAATAGGCTTTTCCGAAGTTTTCCAAGTTTCTTCTGTCATAATATTCACTTGTGTTTCTTCATCCAAGACACAGTCTATGTCAAAGTCTTATATTCTTGCACTTATGCACTGTTTTACTTTCAGGATCTTTGGTAAATTGACATATTTGTGAACATCCATCATTTCTTTCAACTATAATAACATAGTCTGAACTTTCTTTGATTCTTTCTCTAACATGCCCTTAGTCTCTTGAATTTCTTCATAGTTTTTTTGCCTTATGTTCATCCTTTCGACTTTAGCAATCATCCTTGGACAATCCTCAACTTCATGACCAACAATCTTACAAAGACAAATAGGACCTATGCCAGGGAATTCCTTAGCAATATGTCTCGGTCTTTTGCGATTATAGCACAATGTCAATCCTCTTTTTCTTTTAAATGTTCCCCAACCCTTTTTGTACTGCGCACTAGGATCATAGTGTTGGATCTGCAATCTGGAAAAAAAATTCCTAGGTTCCTGCATCCACTTATTAGTCCAAAAAAACTTTATGTGCATAGGAATAACATATCTTTTTTCGTTTCCATTAAATTTACCCAAATCAACTCTTTCTTTCAACTACGCCCTAGCCTTTAGACTAGGACAAAATCTCTTAAACATACTTAAATTCATATTTCAAAACAAAAAATTTCACTTATCTTTCTCTTGTCAAAGCACAAATATTTACCTCTTTTAAGATCTTACCTCTTTACTTCAGATCAGATTTATTTCTTAGCACAAAGCTTCGCAAGTCAAGTAGAGTACTGTGCACTTCAGTAGCAGATATACGCACAAAAATTTTCTTTTCTATACTTTAGTTCCCAACAATCACAGTTTCAGGTCTCGGCAACAGAACCATTTGTTGGCACAGGGGTAGACCCAGGGTTCAACGCTTAACAGTGCACCAACAAAACCCTGAGTACCGGCCCTTTTGACAACACCTGCGAAGCAGGTGAGGTCTCACTTGAGGTAGAATCAGGGGGGGTTACAGGACAAAGGTGTCTATAACCAGGCTGGGACATAGATCTATGATAATAACACTTCACAGGGTATTCTATTAATGCTTAGGAGTGACATACATTACTTCATTAACCTTATGAACATCGCAGAACACAATCTAAGATAGATCTAGCGCAGTAATAAAAAAATATTACGCACTTCAACCACTTAGCACTTAGCACTTTGAATCAGATGTAGCATATAAGCAAAACATACATATTTGTTACACATTCTAATCTAAGAACTAAGAAAAACATAACATAAATAACATTGCACAAAGCAAACAATAAGACACCAAATGTATGTGGTTCACCCTGGTGTGGGGATACGTCCACCAACTGCTTCTCCTTCTTTATTATGTGCTCGAATATTACATTCATTCACTCCTATGCACTAAGTCATAGAGTCAAGCTTTGCACCAGACAAAAGATCTGCGCACTGAGCCCCAAATCCTCCTTCCAAAACTAGGGAAAGGCACAGAACCAATTCTCTATCAAGCACAAAGCCTTAACACACATATATTCCCTTTCACAAAGCCAATCAAACTACTTACAATTAGCTGCAAAGACTACTAATTTTACCATACATTATTCTTTTATTTATAATTTTACAATTCCTTACAATAAGGCCTAAACATGGGAGAACCCATGGGCCAACATCCCATAAACCCATTACAAAAACCCTAGAGGACCCCTTACTGGGTCCACATAGCCCGAAAAATAAGTGAGATCCATGATTTCATCTCTACCTAGGCGCTCCTTCTTCGAATAATGTGTCGAAGTCTAAAAAGTGGTCCAAATCTGACCAAGGTTTCCTCAAAACTTGGTCGAGGGCCAACAGTTGGGGTTATCTTATATTGCTTGGGCCCTAAGAGAGGCGAGAAAGGTTGGATCGAAGGCCAATTTTGTGTGGTCTATGCCTCAACAGAAAGAATTCAAGGATTTTAAATACCACCTAATGTCAACACCAATCCTTATTCTTCCAGACCTGCAACAAACATTTGAGATTGAGATAGATGCTTTAGATTGTGCTATAGGTTTAGTCCTCATTCAACATGGGAATCTGGTAGCCTGTCACAACAAAACTCTATTTTATATTGTTCATAGATACCCCACCTATGACAAAGAGATGTACTCCATTGTGTAGGCATGTCGACAATGGAAGTATTACACTCTGGGGAAGGAAACGATCATCCACACTGATCACAAGCCTCTGTAATTCATGTAGACACAATGAAAGTTACATAATTACCACCATCAAAAGTTGTCCACATACCTGCAAAATTCCACTTGAATATCAAGTATAAGAAGGGTAGCACCAACCATGTTTCATATTTCCTCAGTCGACCCCTAGTGGTAGCACTAACGACAGTTCTCAACTCATGTGGACACAAGACATCTGGATGGCCACAATTATGCAATAATGACTTTGACTTTGCTACTTCCTATCAGACATTGAGCGCAGGAAAAATTGTTACAGACTTTCATCTCCAGGATGGATTGGTATGCCATCTGTGTCATCTCTATGTTCCTTCAAGAGAGAATGAAAATATGATTTGGAAGCTCATTACAGTGGGGCAGTGGGACATTTTAGCATAGAGAAAATAGTGGTAGTACTGTAAAATCATTTTTATTGGTCGAAGCTTCGACAAGATTTTCCCAAGTACATCAGATTCTGCACTTCCTGTGCCATTTCCAAGCCCACCATCAAGAAACATGGGCTATACACCCCTATGCCTACTCCAAATAGGCCTTGGAAGTCCATCTCTATGGACTACATTTCTGATCTTCCTTCAACCAAGCATGGGAATGACTATGTCTTCGTGGTCATTAATTGATTCTCTAATATGGTAGTTTTGGCACCTTGCAAGAAGAGAATCACAACTGAGGCCACCACCAAGAGATTATTTACACATGTTTGGTTTTATTTTGGGCTTCCACAAATTATTATCTATGATCGAGATAGTAAGGTTCCTCAACACTTTTTGGTCAAGCCCATGGTCGATGATGGACACTAAACTAACCAAATCCACTACCTTCCACCCATAAACTAATGTACAAATATAGGTAGTCAATAGGATGATTGTCCATATATTGAGGATGTACAATTAAAAACATCCATGCACATGGGATGAAATCATTCCTTATGTTCAATATAGCTACAACAAATCCCTCCACAACTCTATTGGCCACAACCCTTTTCATGTGTGCTTGGGGTTCCAACCATTAGCCCTCATTGACATAGCTCTTCCCATTGAAATTGCATAGGAAGAGTCCTCCCATGCTCAGAATGAGGTTGATCAGGAAGCCAAATTTATTGATTGCATCCAACACATCCAACAACAAGTTCATGATATTGTGAAGATATCCAATGCCAAGTACAAGCAGCAACACGATCAACATTGAGTACCACACAAGTTTTAGATGGGAGATAAGGTGTGGTTGCAATTGTAGAAAGAGTGCCTAATAGGACCCCATAGGAAGCTCTTCCCACTCCTATATTGGACTTACACCATCACCAAGGTGGTGGGTGAGAATTATTTTGAATTAAGTATTCCTCCTTTCCTTGACTTAAGTATTTAATGTGGAACTGCTTCGACCATATTTTCCACCTATCCTGGACACTTCGTACGTAGTCGAGAATTTGGCCCCATACATAACTCAATATTGAATACATTGAACATGTGACAATTGATCATATCATGGACACCAATACAAAGGACACTCGCCAACATACCATCCAACTCTATCGGGTTGTCTAAGCAAGGCAATTTCTTATTCAGGGAAAGTGGCTCACCAAGAGTCAGATTCAACAGAAGTTTCCCCATCTCATTGTAATATCCCTAGGACGATCCCAATTGTAAATGTACATGAAAATGCACTTAAGCTGGTGAGTTGTTTGATATCATTTTGTATGCACCTTTCATGGCATAGTGTGTGCAGGTACTGCGCAGTAAAATGAGGAAGTGTGCACATTCTAGGATACCGCACGTAGCAACTTAAGTGCACGTGATGTTGAGGCCATGGATCCTTTGTGTATATGCTATGTTTTATAAGCTGGTGAACCCGTTTTGTGATAATTAGGCCAGAGAGACTAGATGTTAAAGGCCAGAGCATCTATTTTGTACATGTCTCATCATTAATATAAAATACATCGTTGCACACATACCGACCATGATAAAAGATATGGGGGACTAAACTCCACTAGTTAGGGAAAGGGAGGGGGGCTAAAAGTTAAGGAAAAGGGCTAAGCTAGGGAGCTTAAGCCAAAAAGGAATCTTATATTAATATTTCTTAAAGTATAAACTGTGGACAATTATTTTATCCTAAGTTCTAAAGATGGGGACAAGTGGGACAAAGTATCTCCCAACATGACAAGTGTCAAGTTGGGGACATGCATACATATAGTTTGAACTTAGTTCATTTTCAGACACCTTCCATCATTCCTGTTAGTGACATTTCTTGTCAAAGGGGGTAAGAAGCATAAGAATGGGCTAAAAACCCACTTGTCCTAAGTTTCAAGGTGAAGCGCGCTTGTGATTAAGCGACGAGCTCATTTGGATGGAAGAGATTAGCGCACTCG
>SNQJ01S0015993.1:210097-226802 GCA_010110895.2 Picea sitchensis
AGGAGATTAAACCAAGTTACAGATACTCTAGCTAACAAAATTTTAGATTGGCATCTTGCACACATATGAAAGGACATTCACATAAACATGTAAATATTTTTTTTGCACAAATAATCCATAAGACACAAAAGACATAAAAATCCATATATAATATCATAAGTAACCAGAGTACATAGATGGACGCAAGCGCCTCAAAAATATGACCAATAATGAGTCACGGGGCTTATGCCCTCAAAAAATATATACAAGTAGTGCTCGTGGCACTTGAAAAGTATAACCAAGATCAGGGCCTGTGGGCCCTGGTGTACTAATCCACAACATTTTCTAAATGCTGAAACAATAGGACCCACATCCGTGGTGCCCCCATTACATGAGGCTGCATGGATGGTGGTAGATCCTCAATCTCTGCCATAGGGACCGTGCAAGTGAGCGCAGTAAAGTTCCACTCAACTCGTCTCAACACCCTCTCATCCTCCCTGGCTGGAAGATCTCCTGCTACTACCGGTCCCCTAGTAGCGGCAAGTGTGGCCCCTGGCCAAGGAAGACAAATGTTCCTCACATAGTTAGTAGGTCACACTGGTCCCACATATGCACACAACAAACGTATATCTGTCAAATACTCTAGTATAAAAAAAATGATATATAACAAAAACAACATAAAAATTACATATGTTTAACAAAAAAAAAACAATGATGGTGACTTACCCATCTCTCCTCGCTCCTCACCAAGAGGTACTGGTATCTCAGGATCCCTCAAAAAATCAATCCTATCATACGAGTAATCCTCAATAACTAGGATCTGCTGCGATATCTAGCCGAAGAAATCATCGTCGAAGGACTCATTAGTCCTTCCACCACCCTGTCATGGCAGCAATACTGCCCATATACACATAGAAGGAAGAGAGGCCTGATGCCCTCATACCACTATTCGAGGACTAAAGCTCGAAACTCTCTCAAAGAAGAAATAGCATAGATTATTCTCGAACCCGAAGTTCCTCTGTGTTCGCAATCGGAAATCTGTCAACTACCTCTTCATACACTCAAGCAATGTGGTGCTCCAGTCAAATATGTGTGCATTCAAGCACTGGATTCCACAGTTCATATGTGCATGGGACGCCTGATGCAGAGCCGTAGAACTGGTCATCCTCTCGATAAGAAACACAATCACCTACAACGATGAGTTAGTAATCTTGCTTATGGGCACCTGTAATCTCGATCGGTCTATACTAGCCTCATAGTAAAGACCTATCAATTCTGCCATGTTATGTGGCCCCGAAGGAAATGTCCGAAAGTTGACTGGTTCCCCTCTCCTTGAGAGGCCAGTCAAAAAATATATATCTTTGGTGGTGGGCACCAGTGATTGCCCCTCTAACATGAAAGCCTCTGCATCCGAATGCCAATAATTAACCAAAGCATTCAGTAGCCTAGGTTTTTCCCTCATAAAAGGACATAAAAAGAAATTTAGCAACCCACATTACATCAAGGCAGCCATAGCATTGGGGTCTTCCCTGACCAACTCACTAACTTCCTCATGCGCTCTTTCTCTCCAGTGAACATACATCCTGCAAAACACCAAAGCTCGGGAGGGTTAGCCCTTGCTTTTTAACATTTTTTATTCATTAAGGGGGGTCCACGCAGGCTATAATGTTGATAGTCGCATGTACACGCGTGCAGTTTTTACTCTGCCCGAATGTACATGCCGCCTATTCTCAGACAGCCCACGTGGACCTAGGGCCGACCTTTTAAACGTTGACACCCCACCAAAACATGGAACCCAAAACAAAAGTAAAGTTTTAAATTACAATATAGGAGAGTTTGTACTTACTTGGTCCAGACAGAAGGTCGTTTCATCCACTGTAGCTCCCGGAATCACCACTTTTATCAAAGGGGGGTTTTTGGCTCCAGAGTCAATTTCCAAATCAACAATGGTGATAATGAGCTTCCAACTTCTATTTATAGACTTTTTTTCCTCTTTTTGTCACTTTTTTGTCCTCCCTTATCATTTTATTTAAACCAAAAACCATTTAGAGTGATTCAGGAGTTGCATGGGAGGGGTATGATCGGGTATCGGGACAACTTTTGGAGTTTTGGGACACTTTTGACGATTTGTGGAAAAATCTCAAATGATCAACTTGAGCATGTAGGTTAGGTTTCTACCCTAACTTTTTTATCTCGTTGTCTTTATCCGTTTTCCATAGGATTGATCCCATCAGGTTGAGACACGGAACCATCATTGTTGCTTTATAAGTGTCGTGAGTTGGTGGTAGAGCTTACCGGAACATGGATGCCCTAGGTAGATCCCGGTTGCATTATGGTATCCATGTTGTTTCTAATCACTGTAGGCTCGAGATTCCTTGTTGTTTTTCCTGATTATGAGTTTGAGCCTCATTTGTAGGATTCCTTTTCACTCTTGACCTCACCCTCGGAACTCCCAAAAGACATAACGGGTCTTCTTTTAATCCCTTTTCAGACCCTCTAAACATGAAAAGATTGTCGAGCGATCTTGTGGCCTTTCATGCTCATTAAACTGAAATTTGAAGTCACATCCATCCGGTGGTAGTTTACCCATTTTTTGGTCCGGACGGTCAACTATACGAACAAAGGTATACTCTAAGGAAATTCCGTTCTCTAGAAGAGTACTCTCAAGTATAATTTTAACCCTTTTTCAGGCCAGAGGGACTAAATTTATGAAAATGGAACCCCCACGGAGTCCATATTTAAGTCTTTTCGGACTCCCTAAAATTGAAAAGATCACCGAGTGACCTTATTCTTTCACGCTCGTTAAACTAGTCCAGAAGAACATTCCTGACGGAGTCCATAGTTAAGCTTTTTTTAGACTCCTTAAAAATGAAAAAATGACCGAGTGATATTGTCTTTATCACACTCATTAAAATGGTTTTGAATAGATGTCTTATCGGTGCTAGTTTACCCCTTTTTCAAACCGAATAGTCTACCTTCGAAAAAGGTACCCCAATGGAGTCTCCTTTTACGTTTTTCAGACTCTCTAAATATGAAAAACCACCGAGCTTACCTTCTCTGGGCTCATTAAACTCACATCAAAGGATGTTACCATTGTGTGTTTTATTAATCGCATTTGCATACCCGCGTCTTTGGCCTAATGCCGGCTCCATGTTTCTCTCAATTGAACCATCTGAAGCATGCCTTATACACAAGCCTTATAGCACTTTGCCTCTGCGTCTTGACACCTTTGGCCCCTGGAGAATTTTTCCTAAGTGTCCTTACTCTGAACATCAGTCTTGTCCTTGTGCTTTGAACTTGTATGTTTGCAACACTCGTTCCTCCATTGTAATGTAACATTCTTTTATTCCTTTTTCCAAAATTATTGAAAAAAGACAAAAAAATCAAATATACCCCAAAAAGAGGAAGGGAAAAGTATTTTATTTATTGGCATCATAATGAGTCACCCTTGGATAAATCACATATGTTCATTTTTCCATCAAACCCTGGGATTTAATATGACCTTAGGAAGTTTTTCTCACTACATAGAGTTGTGTCCTCCATTTGGTTATTCTTCCAAACATATGGAGAGTTTGTGTTGCCTCCTGCCTCGTAAACTTATGCTCATGCCATGCTGCCTAAGTCTCATCATTTGTCATGTTGTTGTCCAAGGGAATTTTTTCATCAAGCCTGAGTCAGCCCCTCTGCATTTTGTCTCTTGCCCTCATACCTGGCCATCCTGAATGTCTAATCAAGTCCTTGTTCGAAATCAATGAAGCCTTCAGTCTGATCATCAAGATTATCTAGTCCATGACCAACGAGCTGCTAAAGACCTCTAGGTAGTGTAGTCATACACTCATATTACACTCCTACCTGAGTTTTCAATATTTTGAAGTTTTTTCTCGAGCTCTGAAGACCTCATCTCCAACCATTAGGCCGTATCATCTTCTAGAAGATGGATACTCTATATGTATATCTTTTTTATTTCGAGATGTAGCTCTGCTATATATTATTCATGGCTACTCTTTATATAGTTATATGACATGGATCTACAGTGTATTTGATTGGTAGAGATGATTCTATTTTATCTCGAGCATGGGTATGCCCACCTCAGTGAGACAATTGTTATTTTGCAGACGACGCCTCCTGGTTCCTGGTTCCTGGCCCCTGGGCTCAATTGTTCGGCACATCAGTGAATATTGTTAATGTATTTTGGCCATTAGATGCTCTTCTGACCTCACACATTAGGTGGCATTTGTTATAACCCTAATTTGCACCAGACATGCTTACCTGGCATCAGGCCATCTCAGATTCCTTCTTTTCCAACACACTGCTGAACAACTCTTTAAAAAACCTCTTTTATAAAGGCCCACGTGCCCTACTCCATTACTGCATGCATGTACATGCTAGCTGACCTAAAATAGCCCGCATGTACCTACAAAAGCACGAAAAAAGGAAAGTTGTCAATGGAACACACAGCTTTGGGTGATTTAACTAAACCTTCTGACCATGCATGGCCAAGGGTTCAACCAAATACCTAGCTTATTCTAGCCTATAAAAGAAGGGGTAGGGGTCCCATTTGGAAGAGGAGAATTATTGTAAAGAAACTAGACCCAATTGCACATTCCCATTGTCCCAACCCTTTAGCCATCCTTGTGCAAGGAGAGATACAGAGAAAAGAAGTTGGAGGACATTTGAAGAGGAGCCTAGGACTAGGTTCGTGGAGTGGTGGCCGGTCTCGACATTGTAAGTTGATTCATTAAAGTTGATAATAAAGAAATGATTTTCCCATCCCACTATATGAGTTCTTCATAGTTTATTAAATATATGTTTGAATATCTAACCCATTAATCTGTAGATCAAATGCATGTAGATTTTGTTGCTTGTTTTGTGTGATTGCAGGTCAGCCTTGGGAGGAGAGTTGTTATCAACAAGCAATCAAGTGTGAAGAAGGATCAACATCGAACGCCCAAAACAAGGTATGTTCATCTAACTATGTATTTTATTAAAAGAAATGGGGAGTAGGTCTGGGACGATGGTAGAAAGTAGGATTCTTTTGGTCTTATATGCATGCATACTATAACCCTAAATGCTAGTCTGTAGGGGGATTTCCCACTCACAACAGAGGGTACCAGAGGCAGTCCAAAAGGTTGTAGTCTCTTTGATCTCCACGAAGCAGTGCAGAAAGGTGGTCTCTCATATAGAGAGGTTTGTCCTATTTATGGTTTGATCGTAATGTGAATGGAAGGTCACTACAACCATCAAAACCTCTACACGAGGTCTCCCTGCACAACAATGAAATGTGGAAAAGATAGTGGAGGAATACAAATACATATTCACCTCACCTACTGGGGTGCTTGTGCATTTTCAGATAAAGCACTCAATTAATATGACACCTGGTGATCCTCTTCCTAATGACCCTGTGTACAGGAATTCTCTTATGGATAATGAAGAAATCAAACACCAAATCCAAGAGCTAATTTTGAAGGGCCACATCATACCAAGCTCTTCACCTTGCGGGAGCCTAGTTTTTCTGGTACAAAAGAAGGAGGGGACATGACAACCTTTGTATTGATTATAGAGCCCTGAACAATATCACAGTCAAGAAATGGTACCTAATTCCCTAGATTGATTATCTTCCCGATCATCTCAAGGGGGCCATGTTTTTCAGTAAGATTGATCTGAAGTCAGGCTACCACCAGGTGCTAATTGAGAAAACTTATGTGTGGAAGACGACCTTCAAGTATAAAGAAGGTCTCTTTGAGTTGTTTGTCATGCCATTTAGCTTAACTAATTCCCCAACCACATTCATCTGGATGATGGATGATATTTATATCCATTCAAAAACTCCTTTGTGGTTGTATATTTGGATTACATCCTCATCTTCAACAAAACCTAGGAGGAACATTTGGAGCATATTCAGAAGGTATTGGGCACCCTACGAAAATAAAAGTTATATTCCAATTTGGATAAATGTTCCTTGATCATGTAGAGAATCGAATATTTGGGATACATCGTGGATGAGTAGGGTGTACATATGGATCTAGCCAATATCTGATTCATCCGTGATTTTTCATCCCCAAAGACAATGACTGATCTCTGTAGCTTCTTGTGCCTCTCCAACTTATACTATCAGTTTGTGTTGGGGTTATCTCATATCGCTTGGGCCCTAAGCCAAGTGACCAAGGGTGGAGAGAAGTACAATTTTGTGTGGTCTACTCGCCAACATAAATCATTTGAGGATTTTAAATCCCACCTCTGTTCAACACCAATCCTTATTATGCCAAACCTACAACAACCATTTGTGACTGAGATGGATGCTTCAGATTATGCTATCAGTGCAGTCATCACTTAGCATGGTCATATGGTAGCCTATCACAATGAAACTCTATCTGATATTTTTCGTAGATGCCCCCCCTATGGAAAATATATGTAATCCATTATGCAGGCATGTTGGCAGTGGAAGAATTACATTCTGGGGAAGGAAATGATCATCCACACTGATTGCAGGCCTTTGCAATTCATGTATACACAAGGAAATCTATAGAATGAACACCATTGGAAGTGGTCCACATACCTGCAATAATTCCACTTGAATATCAAGTATAATAAGTGTATCACCAACCATGTTGCAGATTGCCTCAATCGACCCCCGATGGAAGCACTAACCATAGTTCTCAACTCCTGTGGACATGAGACATCCAAATGGACACAATTATACAATAATGACTCTGAATTTGCTATTTCCTATCAAACATTGAGTGCAGGAAAATTAGTTCTAGACTTTCATCTCCGGGATGGATTGCTATGCCATCTAAGTCATTCCTATGTTCCTTCAAGCGAGCATGAAAAATTGATATGGGAATCTCATTACATTCGGGAAGTGAGACATTTTGGTGTAGAGAAAATAGTGGCAGTATTACAAAAGCATTTTTATTGGTTGAATATTTGACAAGATGTTTGCAAGTACATCAGATCCTACATACCCTATGCCATTTCCAAGCCCACCATCAAGAAACAAGGGATATACACCCCTTTTCCTACTCCATATAGGTCTTGAGAGTCCATATCCATGGACTACATGTCTGGTCTACCTTCAAACAAGAATAGGAATGAATGTTTCTTCTTAGCCATTGATCGATTCTCTAAGATGAAATTTTTGGCACCCTACAATAAGAGCATCACAACCGAGGCAACCGCCAAGCTATTATTTCCACATGTTTTGGTTCATTTTGGGTTTCCACACACTATTATCTCTAATAGGGACAATAGGTTCTTGATCACATTTTGGTCCATCCTATGGTCAATGATGGACACCAAGATAATCAAGTCGACTTCCTTCCACCCACAGATTAATGGACAAACAACGATGGTCAACAAGATGATTTTCCATATCTTGAGAATGTACAATTACAACCATCCACGCACAAGGGATAAAATCATTCCTTATGTTCAACATAGTTACAATAGAGCCTTCCATAGCTATATTGGCCACAATCCTTTTCAGGTGTGCTTGGTGTTCCAACCATTAGACCCCATTGATGTAGCTCTTCCCATTGAAGCTTCACAAGAAGAGTCATCCCATGCTCAAACCGAGGCTAATCATGCAGTCTAATTTTTTGAGCACATCCAAGATATCCAAAAAACAGTTCATGATATTTTACAGAAAGCCAATGCCAAGTACAATCAATTCCACGATCAACATCGAGTAGCACACATGTTTCAAGTGGGAGATAAGGTGTAGTTTCAATTGTAGAAAGAGCATCTCATAGCACCCCATCGAAATATATGCCCACTACGATAGAGGTATTACACCATCACCAAGGCGGTGGGTGAGAATGATTTTTAGTTAATTATTCCTCCTTTCCTTGGCTTGCACCCGATATTTAATGTGGAACTTCTTCGACCATATTTTCCACCTCTCATGGACACTTCGGACCTGGCCGAGCAATTGAACCCTATAAAAATAAATCCTTACTGCATTGAACATGAGAAAATTGATCAGATCATGGACACCATGATAAAGGACACTCACTAGCAGACCATTCAACTCTATCGGGTTGTCAAAGTAGGGAAGTTTCTTCATCAGGGCAAGTGGCTCACGAGGAGTCAGATTCAACAGAAGTTTCCCCATATGATGGAGGAACTTGACACAATGGAGACCATTTCTTCCTAAGGGGGGATGAATGATCCAGTTTCACATTGGTTTCCACCCACCTATTCCATTGGCTCAAAGCATAGTTTTTTGTTTTGGCAGTTTTTCTACACTTTTTCGGGTCCTGAACTTTTGGGGCCATTTTGAGGAGTTAAACAACATTTTTTGGGAATAAAAACACCCAAATTATAATCAAAGGCATGGTTTTGGATGAATATAATGTGTACTCCTCATCTATACCTTTCCAACGAGGTATCAAGATCCCCAAATGAATATCGTATGCAAAATTTACACCCTCAGAAAGTTGATGTATCAACTACCACCATCGGGGCCCACAAACCTTTTGGCATTTCATCTCCCCGGGTTAGGTTTTTGGATGTTTAGAGTTTTATAAATTATTCTTTATGTTAAAAATGCCTTTTGAGCCTCATTGTGATTAGCTTCTTGTGAATGAGCATAGCCGACACATCTCTTCTTAGAGATAAGCTACCACCATTCCAGCTAGCTTGTGTGCTTTTGCATTTTACAGTATTTTGTATTTTTAGACAATCATTGATAGAATTTGAGTTGCACTGTATTACTCTGTTCCATTTCATTTATATTTTTATTTCCTTATTATATATGTTATCACTGAAATTTCATTTGTGACATTGCATGCAAATGGTTACAGGAATACAACATCTCCAAACACCTATTAGTTCACCTACAACACCAAAAAATCATTTCCAAGGGGCAAAAACTATACAACTGGTCAAAAAATTGGCATGTGCTAAAATAGTAACGGAAGTGTGCGCATAGTGCGCGAGCCAAAGAAGCCCGTAGAGTACACAATGCTCCATATGCGCGACTGTGTATGAGAAAATTCGTGCACTCCTATGAATGACACATTTATGGTTCTTGCCAGCCCCTCACCCACTTCTGGACCAACTCCCAAATTGATTTGACCCTCAAATCTGAGCTGAATATGAATGGGGGGCTGGTCAAAGACTTAAGGGTGCCTTAAAGGGCCCCTTGTCCACACTAAGAACTAGTTGGATATTGCCTCAAAGACATGCTATAAATGGAGGCCATGGGTGCACTAAGAATTTAAGAATCTCATAGTATTGTTATGCTGCCTCTATCCTCCCTCAAGAAACCTCTTTTCTTCTTAGAGCATTCTAGCAACATTTCAATAATCTATTCACCTCACCTCTTGAGGGAATAGGCTTGGATTTATTCACCATTTGCTTTCTAGTTTATCATTGTAAGAAGAGATCTCAAATAGGGGACTCAAGAGCCCTCCCAAGGAGGAAGAGGGGATCCATCAATCCTCCTTTATCTACAGTGTTTTCCAACTAATATAGTTATCCATTGGTGGCATAATCATTGGTCATTAGGTTGATTTATTTTGGTTCAAAGTTTCTTATGCATTTCAGTTTTATTTCCTTGGTTATTTCCTTTGTTTCTAGTTTAGTTGTTTGTTTATTTCATGTGCTTGATTTGTTTAATTCATACACTAACCTCTGTCTTGTCTAATAGGCCCAACTAGACTTGTAAGTGTCCTTGTTTTGCTCACCCAAGTGACGACACAAACATAACAGATTGGCAACCATACTGGGGATAAGGTATCAATTTTGTCCCTATTTGGGTTGTTTGAGCACTTCATTTTGACCTACTTGCCTTGCAGCAACCATAACCGGCCTAGCCTTACCTATCAAGATCTATGTTTGGAGCTGGAGGAGGATAATTCCACTTAAAATCCCCCCCCCCCCCCGACATGTATCAGAACATGCGTGGGTGTTCCAGCCCACAGATGCACATTCTGAGCATTGCATGCCAACAACACTTTGTTTCTCTACACATTGTGTGCCAAAAGGTCTTCAGTTCTCTACGCATTTTGCACATTGTGCATCCATTGCACCTCTGTCTGAAATGTAACTTCAGACTTTCATCTCTAGGATGGATAGTTATACCATATGAGACATCTTTGTGTTCCTTCAAGAGAGCATGTAAAGCCGATCTTGGAATCTCATTGGAGTCATGCAGCGAGACATTTTGGTGTCAAAAAGACAGTGGAAATACTAAAAAATCATTTTTATTGGTCGAAGCTTCAACAAGATGTTCCCAAGTACATTAGATCTTGCACTTCTTGTGACATTGCTAAGCCTTCCATCAATAAATAACGATTATACACCCCTCTAATGACTCTGGATAGGCCTTGGGAGTTCATATCCATGGACTATATGTTTGGTCTACCTTTAACCAAGCATGGGAATGACTATGTCTTCATGGTCTTTGATCAATTATCTAAGATGGGAGTTTTGGCACCCTGTAAGAAAATCATCATAGCCGAGGACACCACTAAGTTCTTCTTTACACATGTTTGGGTTCATTTTGGGCTCCCATGAACTATTATCTCTGATCAAAATAGTAGGTTACTGAGCACATTTTGGTCCAGCCTATGGTCGATGATGGAAACCAAGATGAACAAATCGATTTCCTTGCAACCACAGACTGATGGAAAAACAGAGGTAGTCAACATGTTTTTTTTTCATATCCCGAGGTTGTTAAATTCCAAACATCCACACACATGGGATAAATGTTGGACAGTTGGTTGTCATTGATGTCAACCCTTGAAGATTTAAGTCAACCCTTGGATATTGATGGCAACCCTTGGAGATGTCCAGAAGCCCTAGAGATGTGGTTGAGATTGATGGGGAGTTAGTTGTCATTAATGGAGTGGTTGATGTCAACAGATGTGATGGGTGCATTTGATGAAGTCTACATGAAGCCCTAGAGGTGTGGTTATGGGACCCAAAGTTGGTTGAGGAATATGGATATGAAGGACAGTGTAAATGCAGGTAAGACACTCATATATGGATAGTAATCATCATGTTATTTCCGATGATATTTGGTAGGCCATGTGGATCCTCACATTTAGGGAGATATGGCCATGCAAAGTTGGAAGCCTCGAAGAGTGGTCAAGAAGCCCCTAGTTGGATACAATTCAATGAATGAAAGGGTAAAGTGGTTGTAATAAGAAATTCAAGAAGCCCTAAAGTTAAGGAAAGAGGTTACCTAGAAAAATTATAAATAAACCTCATGAAGTCATTCACAAGTACATTCACACACACATTCATTGAATATCTATCTTGTGAGTAAGTGATATTTTGGTCTAATATTTGGTCTATTGGCGAATCTGAGGTCAATTCTGAGGTAGCGGAGAAGGTGTGGAAAAAGAGCAAAAGTCTCAGAGATGTAGAGTGTTGACGATTAAAATCGTAATGATGAATTCCGTCGGCAAATTATTTCTAAAGCCCTATTATTTAATTATGCTAATAATATAATACTAGTAGGTGGGACCCCCTTGTAGACTAGAGGTGCAAGGATAGACATATTATACATGTTTTGCTGTTGTTTTTTATGTTGCCTACACAGTCCTACATTTTTTACGATGCAGTATTGGTTTCATTTGACATGATAATAGGCGGATGATGCATTTTTGTGGAAGGCTTTTTGCGATACAAAACAATTTTATGGTTATGAGGAGCATGTTATTTACCGTTTCTATGGTTTAACCTTGTGATCGATTACGTAGCCACATATATGCAAGAGATATTTTAATGGTAGCATGATCAAAACAAAGAAAACAACCTATGAAAAAATCCTAAAAGGTAACAAAGGGAAAGAAGTTATATGTTTGATCTATGATAAAGGACTATATGCAAGTTCGAATGGAAAAGTTAAATGATATTAGTGTTAGTCCTAACTATTATGCTATTGTTGGTTAGTGGACTATGCAAATTTCATTAGATTTGAATGGGGTGCATATAGCATTTTAATATGTATTATGGCATGGAGTTATGACAAGGGTTAACGTGTAAATGATATTGGGTGGCGCACTATGCAATGGATATCGTCGCAAATTTCACAATAGTTTGGCATTGAATACTCATTGGTTATATGGTTTAATTGTTGGTGAATGTGATGATTATTGGGTTGTCTCGTACTTCGAATTAAATAGGCCAGGAAATGGAAGCAACGTGCATTTACTACACGTCATTCCATACTTCCCCTATCGCTTGTCACCCTAGCCTTGTTCCATTGTTGTAGTTTTTGCTCTGTTGGTTGTGAAGCTCCGCATTTTCAGGCTCTTGAAAGAAAGAAGTCTCAGCGAACTCACCATTTAAGCATTTTGCCACAGATATGATTCTTCTTCTCTCCATGCATGAGGTATTCTTTGTTGTATGAACAAATGATGGCTCAACGATGCTTGGATTTTGTGTGTTCTTGAGAATTTTGAATGTGTAGATGTGTGTTATAGCTCTTTGTGATGACTGTAAAATGTTTATGATTGCAAGAAAAGAAATAAGTATTTTAATTTGTGCATCGGCTTTTGTTCGGTCAATTTAGTATCATTAGAGGTCTTTGTGGAATAATAAGTGAACAGTGGTATAATATGGCTCTGCGTTGATGATGGAGGGTTTTGTTTTGTGTATTATTGCCAGTTATTTCGTTCCCTCACAGTCATGGTGGTAACCCTTACCCAGTCACAGAGGAATCGCCAACAATGGATGTGTTATTTATTCACCGTAAGTCATGGTCGTTGGCCCATTCTTATTGTATTTTCACCGAAGTATCCCAAGATCCAGTCTTGGTTGGCCCTAATGTTAACACATGCCTGTATGGTTGTGTATTGATATAAGTTGTATCTAAGTAGTCTGTCAAAAGGACAAGTGTGTCCTCACTGGTGATATTGTCAAGTTGTTTGGCTCTTAACTATTTGATAGAGATGTTATATCTTTGTTTTTGTTTTTATAACTGTCATTGTTAAATTATACCTCATCTTCCCTCTGCAAGTGTTAAATGCACCATGTGCACTGGTTATTTTTCCCTACCTGTCTTTTCTCTCCTCAGTGGTTGGTTTCATTGCCCAGACTTGGAGTAATAAGTAAGATTGTGTGGCTCACTGTTGTGTCTTTTTCGAAAGGTATTTTTTCCTATGGTTGATAAGTCTCGGAAGACCTTCAACTCTCTGTGTTGATGTTTAAGGATGAACAAGCTCTTGTTGCTTCCCTGCATTTGATTTTTGACAGAGCCTAATGTAGAATCCATTGTCTTTTCTCACCTTGGGCACTTTCTAGGGTTGTCTAGTATTGGGTATCGGTGAAATGGTTATGGAGGTATTTTAAAAAAAACACACTCTATCGTTGAGTCTCTGTCTCGTCCTTGTATGGTTAAATTGTTTGAATAAGAATGAAATGGGCACTTGCATACAATCGAGGGTTGTCTTCCTTTCATTATGGTTTCTCTCACTATGTGTTTACCAAGCATGGTATTGATTGCAAATGGAAACACTTGTGTGGTTTTGCTAAGCCTGATCATGGTTTTGGCCAGTTTAAAAAAATGATGCTTGTGTGTAGTTGGTTATGTTCGCTTCATATATTATATTGGAACATCGCACCGACTACCAATTTTTTTAGAAGGAAGTTATATCCACAGTGATAAGGCTCGGTTTTTATGTTTTGGTTGACTGTTGTTTCATTGCAAGATCTTGTCAATTGATATGATGAAGACTCTGTATAATCAGGCATATTTTGAAGTTTGTTCGAGTTTGAAAAGAGACCTATGTATATTTTAATTGGGCCCAATTTTTAATTGGTAAACAATGGATGTTGATTGTTATCGTGATGCATTATGGATTATCAGGGATAGGTGTCGAGCATATTGTTGTGCATTTTTTTTATTATTTTTAAAAGAAAAAAAAGAAAGAAGGGATCAACACTTTGTTAAACAGGACTGTTGAATGAAAAGGTTGTTTTGTTTATAAGTTATGATTGCACAGACTGTTATGAATTAAGGAATTCTGGGAAATTTAATTATTTGAACAACAAGCAGTTTGGTATACAATTGAGAAACAATGAATGTTGGTTCTTTTTGGATTGATTTTAATATAGAGTTATGATTATTGATTATTTAATTTTTTTTATGAACAATTTCCATTAAATTCCCTATCATTCTCTCACGTTTTCACTCATTACAAATCCCCTCACAATCCCAGATTCACTTTGCACGCCCTATTCTTAAAATTAAATTAAAATTAAATGGAAAATTTGTATTACAACAATTAAAGGATGACACAAAGATGGGTCATAGTTGATACTATTTTGTTATTGTAACATAGTTCATTGTTTAATGATTTGTTGAGCAGTAATCATGTTCTTACTCCCTTTTATTTTATCACTTTTCTTCTCAATACAACCCCCTCAGATATCCTAGAACCCTTATTCACCCCCTGCTCATTGACAAGTATTAAATGAATTTTATGGATTGGATTGCATGGGTCTAATGTTATTGCTGAGACAAACTTTGATTCATATTAAAGAGATGTCATGCATGGTTTGTTTAAGAAGCTAGTTGCTAATAAACCCTACATACATGATGAGCTTCTTCAGCAGAGGAACCCATGGCTGAAATAACAGGGGTAGAGGGAATTGGAACTGAGGGCCTACAATGCCAAGATTCTCGATACATTTTGATGCAAATCCACAAGAGTTAAACGAACTCTTCCAAGCTATATTTTTCAATTGGATTGGACAAGCGGTAGTCCAACCTAGGCCAGAACAACCTCCCTTCCAACCCCAGCATGTCCTTGGTATCCCTATCCCCCCTCATGTTTCATTGCAACTAGAATTTCCTGAGAATGACAGATGGCAGGAGATTGTTCATCCAGCAGTCTCCCAACATTGTGGCTGGCCCAATTTGTCCCTACTTTCTCCTCCTCCACCGGTGAACCCAAATGTCCAAATTTCCGCTGCACACTCACCTATACAGTATTCCCAAGTAAGAAAAAGACTCAAAATTGAAGCCCACCACATGCATGATAAAATAAAAGTTGTTGTTTCCCCCTCCTCTCCCTCAAGTGATTCATCCAAATCGGTTTCATCCTACATGCACTTGAGAGACGATTGTTCTCATGTCATCAGTGATCAAACTCTGGACCAGGGGTCAAATTTTAGCCCAAAAATTGACGTTCTCAGAATTGCCTCAAATCAGACGTGAGCGTAGCCCTCGTTGTCACGAACCCAACACAATTTGTTTCATCTGAAACGGACATCGGGAGCGAAATATATAGCGATCTGTTCAGAAAGTCAAACAGGTAAAAAAAGTGTTGATTGGGTAGTCCGTACAGTCCGTACGGCCACGTGGCAGGGCCGTACCATCATGATGATGTGGAAGTTTGATGACATGGTGTATTTTCATTGGATGGTTGTCAGCGAATTGGATGTTGACACGTGTCGTGTTGGCAGCGAATTATATGAGGGCACGTGGCCCAATGCTTGGGCGCCACGTGTCCCTCGTTGGTTGGTCTATATTTGTTGTGTAAAAATTAATGGAGGCCGCGGGGTTCGATCCCCGGACCTCCCCAACACCAATGCCTTTGTAAAGCTCCGCTAGCCAACTTTCCGCCACTTGTCCCTTGTTAAGGAGGCGGGAAATATTATATTTAATGTGGTATTTTGTTTTATGTGGAAAAAGGGGCGGGCCGGGGCTTAAGCCCCGACCCATGGTTTCATTGCAATGTTATATGACCATGTTTATATAGTCGCGTGGGGGTCTATGTTACATAGCCCGTGTCTATGGTTTCACACCACATAAAATGGCGCGGATACATATGTTTTGTGTTAATATATGGTGCGCGCATATATATATTATATGCACGGGTGTGTGTTGTAATGTTTGCGCGGGTTATAAACCATATTATATATATATGTATACCATATTAAATTTAAAATGTGTGCGGGGTATTTTAACCTTTGGTTAATACATATGAACCCATGGTTTGGTCGGTGTGTAACCGCGCGGGAGTTTTAAAACAGATTAACCATTTTTATGCCCAGTCTATGGTCGCGTGAACCATATGACCCAGTGCCGAGGCGGTTGGGGGATGGAGGCGCCCTAACCATCCTACGGTTTACACCGTTGGCGTGGTTACGCCCGGTGCCAGGTTATAACGTGTTTTGGGAGCGTGTTCTAGGTACATGCACACAGAGGTGCGTTCTGTAGAACCAGTTCCAGCAAAGCTTGAAGGAGGAAAATGGAGGAGGCCTAACTTCTTCACCGTTTGGCCGATTGAGGTGCCGTAAAAGCCCAGCCAGGGGTTTTTGGACGTGTTGGATCCATTGGTGCCATTTTCACAGCCATTTGAAGACTCTTCATGCGATTTTTTCACCGTTGAAGTTTCAGGAAGGTCCAGGGGACTTCAAGCCCTCTTTGATGGAGGACATGGTTTGGTGAGCCTATATTTGTTTTCTGTGATTGAATAATCATTTTTGGCTAATCGATATGATCTGAACACATTGGGATAGGTTTCATAGGCTGTTGAGGACTTTTACAAGTGTTTTTGCCAAAGAGAAGCTCAGGGAAGCTTATGGCCACATGTAGAGGATGTCATGCCCGGATGAGCCATGATCCGTTTTCAGAGTTGTATTAGTCATTTTTGGGGTTTTTATGTGTTCTAATCTCAATGGTACAGTTTGTTTTTCCATTGGAGTTGAGCAGCAGCTTGTAAAAGAACTTTTGACTAATTAATCCCAGAGAGCCAAGTCCATT
>SNQJ01S0015993.1:226852-252814 GCA_010110895.2 Picea sitchensis
ATCATGTTGTGATTGTTCTGAGTTTGATGGTTTGTTTGCTGCAAGTTGAGTTGCTGTGTATTTGTTTAAAGTACATTTTTAACCATCTAAAAGAACATTTTCTCACACATAAGCATTTACAAGAAGAAGCATAAAACTTAACACATAAGTTTATCTTGCATATTTTTAACACATGAAGCAAGGTCCTGTAAAGTTTATTTTAATGAAGTAGGGGTGCTTGCATAGCATAACAAGTCAGCCTTCTATTTTCAGATCAATCAGTGACATCAAGCCTAAAGTCTCCACACAACCTAAGGCTAATTCAGAAAATTCAAAGGGAGACAACAACAACAAAGGTAAAATTTCCTCCCATAGTGGAAAATATGGTTCTTGTGTATATTTTATTATTGACTGTTGAGAACAGTTGACTGTTGAAGTTTTTGGACAGCATACTATTTTTGGATATTTTGGATGTTATATGTTTGGATATGGTTTAAAATATCATTGATATTTAATTTTCAAATTATAAGAATGATGATGGGAGCCACAAGGAGGGATGTGTTTGATTGATTGACTAGTTATGTTTATTTTTGTTAAGAAACTAAATGGAGTCAGAAGGGGTCCCACCCACTAGTTATTATTTATTAAAGACCCTTATTATTATTATAGTAATTCTTCTCCAAAACTAAAAGTTAGTTGAGTTTTAATTAACTTAACTAAAAGAGGTAGTTGAACTAATTCAACTAATTTGGAATGTTTAAAGGCAAAATGAGAAGGAAGAACAAGGGGAGGATAGAAGGAGAAAGCATACTAAGGTTTTCTCTTGAGTTTTGTTGAGATAGTTCAGTTTTCATTCATTCTTCAATTCATTAAAATCCTAATTCTCTTTTATGAAAGCAGGGTCCTATTGTAGACAGCAAGATTCAAAACTGAATTACATCATTCAGACACTTGTTTTCAAAGGTGTTGATCTTTATTTGATAGTATGTGTAGACTTGTCTTTTTATGAATTAAATTTCATGGTTGATAAAGGATATTGTGCAGAGTCGAGTGGGAAGAAATCTGTGGAAAGTTGATCCATCTTTTAAAGTTCATATTGTTACTTTTTGTCAGAAGTCCTTTTGTATGGTTTTCATCGGGGACATCTAAGTTTGACTTTGGTCCAAACTCCCTCAGGGATTTTTGTAAAGAGAACGATTCTTTTGATTTCTTGGAATGAAATGGCGATTGTTATTCTGTCTCATCTGTGTTAATACATGACTTGGTATTTTTTCTTTTGTCTCCACATTTACTTTTGCCTCTGTTATATTCAGAAAATTAAATAAAAATATTGAATTTTATGACAATCTTCTATTTTTAAAAAGCCAACCTAATCCCTTGTAACTAATACTTGTGGATTAGGAAACAAATTTTGAGGCTATAAACATAGGGTGATATTCCTGTCTATCTTGCCTTAGCCAAGCAAGATCTGAAAATGCTTGAGTAAGATTATTTCATATCTTTTCCTCAACATTTATTTGGCGACCATGCTGGGGAGATATTCCATATCTCTCTGGTTGATTTTTATTCTTGATTATCATTGAATATATTTACATTTATGATATTGATTCTTTGACTGTTTCATTTCTTAATGATTGTACTTGTTGCAAGGCAAACCAATATTGAGCTCGGTCTTCAAGATCAGACCATCATTGATTTAAACTTGTTTAATACCATCTTAGATACCGCTAATACCCAGGTTGAGCTTAATCTCTCATGGGAAGCAATTGAAAAAGACATAATTGCCTAAGAATGTTGGGAAGCTAGGCAAAGACAGCATAGGAATCAACCATAGCTTTCTTTTTCCTACAATTTTGGTCTTCTTTTCATGTCCTTAGACCCTCGTATTTCTAGGAGAAGAAGAGGTTTATCACTGGAAATTAATCCTATTGTTGAAATAGGAAGAAGGAACGTTGTGTTGTCAACCCAACAAAGTTCTCTAAGGAGAAATTTTTCTGATTCATCTAGTTCGTCTTTCTCTCCCTTACCTATCATTCACAAGATGGAATCTAGTGGTGGCTCTGGTGGCACTGGAGGTGCTTATTCATCTCAATCTTCAACTTCGACAGTGATTGGTAGCTTATATAGTCACCAAGTCCCTGTCCATTCTACTACAAACCCCACCAAAGTCATTAAAAGGTATGGGATTTTTCAGTTTGAAGAAGATGTTACAACTACCCCATGGCATGTCTCCTCCCCTCTTAACCTAGCACCTACTACTCGTTCACTTCCTAAATTCAAATAGCATCTCCCTAGGTTTTCAGGGAATAACACTGTCACTACGAATGAACACTTGGTGGAATTTTCTAATGCATGTCACAACATAGGATCCAATGACAACAATACTTGTATGCGCTTATTTGTGAATTCCCTTGAAGGGAAGGTTGCAGTCGATTTATTTGATCTCCCTCCTAAGTTTTTATCTACTTGGGAGGAGTTAGTCTATTGGTTCAAATCTACCTATGGGAAATCCAAAATCCCATTTGAGTAGTTACGGGAGTGCAATAACATCACTTATAAGGATGGTAAGACTATCAAGTCCTTCAACTTGTGTTTCACCAAATTATACAACCAAATCCATGAACTCATTTTCCCTTAGAACCAAGCTACTTTCATGCATTATTATGATGGATTATCTTCCCTCTATCATCATAGGCTTAAGTAAAAATCCATTGATAACCTTGGTTCTACTCTGCACACTTGTTTAGAGTATGAAGAACAACTTGAAAGAATAGGTCTTCCTAAGGGAGACTCAGTTAAACAGACAGACATGTTTTCCCTCTTACAGCTTGTACAAGACATGAATAATCGAATGATAGTGTATGATCAGAAGGGAAATGACCCCTCTCTTACCCCTAGAGTTTCATCTTCTTCTGCACCCCCTTTTAGAAATCCAAATGAAAATAATTTTCAGCCTAAAGCTATCATGCCTCGTAGTTGGTGTAAATTTTGCGAGGAACACCATGAGGAAAGTACATGTGAGGTAAAGAAGAGTACCAGAGATAAAATCTTTGGTGAGAGACCTGAAACTACTATTGTTGTCCTAGACTTTACAGAGCCAGAGGATGTCATGATCATAAATACTAGGAATAAATCTTATGCTCCTAAAAGAAAATATGATCCTCCCCACACTTCTTCTAGCCCAAGCTCATCTTCACCAGCTGCTACTGTTCAGGTTCCTAAGTCTCCTAACAGTCAAGGAACTACCTCCCCTCTCCCCTCTTCCAAATAAAACATTCTAAATCAGTTGTCCAATATCAAAGAAGATGCAACCCTCCTGGACATGGTTTTCGTCCCTGAACAACAGAAGCATCTAAAAAATTTCATGGAAGGAAAAGCTTTCATTGTATCCAACTTCTCTGAAGAGGTAGATGAAGAGGATTCATCTGTAAATAAAGTAGGTGTACATAAATTTAGATACCCTATAAAAAACCCCTCAATTTATATTTTTGTAAAGATTATGGATAAGATTTCCCATCGTTGCCTCATTGACAACGGTTCGGGTCCAAGTGTAATGTCGAAGATTATTATGGAAGAGCTAGGCTTGTCTTGTACAAATGAAAATTCTAGAAGCATGATATCTTATAATAGTCTACATAAAATGACCATAGGTGAAATCAAGGACGTGACCTTGGTTTTTAGCGCACACCCTGAAATAAGGACAACCCTTAATATTCAGGTAATTGATATGCCAATGAGTAATTACTCGATCACTTTAGGAAGATATTGGAAATATTTGACGGGTAGATACCTCTCAATCGACGGGACACGCTTATCTGTTCCTCGGAATGGTAAGAACATTATAGTCCTAAGAGAAGGGATAATTTCACCTTACATAGAAAGTGTCCCATAGCCTAATGTGAATTATATCGAGGAAGACCTAGGAGTGTATTCCATATTTTCCGATGAGGACAACACTACCTTGGAACAAATATACTTAGATGATGGGATGTGGCATATGCACTTTGATGGTTCATGTTCCAATGAAGGAAACATAGATGGTATTATTTTGTACTCTCTTGTGGGTAAAATTCATAACTTTTCCTATAGGTTATAGTTTGCTTGCATAAACAATGTCACTGAATTTGAAGCATTACTGTTAGGCATTGAAATGGCCTATAATCTGGGTTGTGGTCACCTTATAGTTTTTGGGGATTCCAAACTTGTTGTAAACCTTGTATGTAAGATATACTCTCCTAGCAACAAGTTGATGAAACGCTACACCAAAATTGTTTTGGCACTTATCTCAAACTTACTATCTTTCAACATCACTCATGTTAAAAGGGAATTGAACTCAATGGTTGATCGGTTAGCTGTTTTTGTAGCCTCTCCTACTCGACAACTTATGCCACAAAGACCTAATTGTACTTTTCAATGTTTGTATCGTCCACACATCCCTGAAAATATAGAGTCATGGCAGGTCTTCCCTAGTGATAAGAGCATATGTTCTTTCATTCAAAATGAACCTTATAATCCTAAGGAAATTATATCAATGGAAGATAAAAAAATTCCTAAAGGCTTGAACCCTCTAGAAAGTTAATTTTCATCGAGTGATGTAGGAAAAAAATAGAAACATAAAGAATATGAGTCGAAAAGGAAAATAGGTGAAATCATTTCCTTGAACATTGGAACACCTGAGTCTCCAAAGAATGTTAAAATAGGTGCCCAATGTTCTGATGAAGAAAAATTTAAGTTCGCTAAGCTGCTTGGTGAATTTCAAGATGTTTTTGCTTGTTCTTATGAGGATCTTCGTGGTTTTTATCCTTATCGTATACAACATGTCATTCCTATAAAGGAGAGCATAAAACCAGTTAGGTAAAAAAAAAGACCCAGTAACCCTGCACTGGAAGCAACTATTCGAAAACAGTTGGAAAAACTCTTGAAGGGTGGGATCATTTTCCCGGTTAAGTATTCTTAGTGGGATTCCAATCTGGTTCCCGTTCTGAAAAACAATTGGTCAAATCAGATTATGCGTAGATTTTTGCACATTGAATTGGACTAGTATAAAAAATCACTTTCCTCTCCCTAATGTGGAAATGATTTTGCAACAAGTTGTAGGGTCACAGATGATGTCCTTACTTGATGGTTTTTCTAGTTACAATCAAATCAAGGTAAAAAGGGAAGATAAATATAAAACCACTTTTATTACTCGTTGGGGCACTTTTTATTATGAACATATGCCTTTTGGCTTATCTAATGTAGGTGCCACTTTTCAAAGAGCTATGCAAATAGATTTTGATGATTTGATAGGTAAGATTATTCAGATCTATCTTGATGACTTAAGTGTGTATTCTAAAAACCGATCAGATAATTTTGGTCATATTAAAAGAGTTCTCATGCAATGCAGGAAATTTGGCATTTCTCTAAATCCTTCTAAGTCTATTTTCAATGTTACCAAGGGAAACCTCCTTGGACACATTGTCTCTGATTTAGGAATAAGCATTGACCCTGAAAGGATTGCTGCTATCCTAAATTTGCCTGCTCCCACTTCCAAGAAGGAGGTTCAAGCTTTTATGGGTGTTATTAACTTTATTCGTAGGTTTTTTCTTGATTTTGATGTGATGGTCAAGCCAATTCATAATCTGCTTAAGCAAGATCATTCCTTTCCTTGGACAGATGATGTCGAAAATGCTTTTGGAGGGATCAAGAAAGCAATTAGTTCTGCACTGGTTTTGGCGAAGCCATATTTTGAGAAAGAATTTATGATATATACTAATGCCACAGAGGAAGCATTTTTTGCTATCCTCATGCAAGGTGATGATCAAGGTAATGAAAAATCAATGGCTTACATGAGTCAAATCTTTTCTGATGATGAGTTTAAATATTCTTTTATTGAAAAGCATGTTTTTTCTCTTGTTAAAGCTGTTGAAAAATTTCGCCACTTCATTTAAGGTAAGCACACGTTGGTAAAAGTCCCTTTACCTGTTGTCAAGTTTTTTCTCTCAGAGACTTATCTTTCAGGGAAGATTTGACATTGGCTTGCCAAGATCCAAGAGCATGATTTAACTATCATGACTTATAACACCATCAAGGGACGTGAACTATCCCTTCGCTTAGCTCAGCGTGCTGAAACTAGTGAAGAAATTTATGAACAAGATAGCTCTCTATCATCATTGTTCTACATTGATAATCAAATCCTTCATGTGTTTGAACATCCTTGGTATAAAAATTTGGTTTACTATTTGCAAAATAAAATATGTCCAAATAACTTAGACACTCATCAAAGAAGAAGGCTTTGTCTCGAATCTGCTAGATATGTCATTATAGGAGACTTCTTGTTTAGAATATTTGCATATGGTATGCTGCTTCATTGTGTAAACAATGAGGAACTACAGAAACTGTTGAAGAAACTCATGGTTCTTCAAATTCTGTTATTCATGTAGGAGGTCATTTTTATACTAAAACCATTGCTTTTAAGATTATCAGAAAAGGATACTATTGGCCTTCAATATTTCATGATTCTTATGTTTTTTCGAGATCTTGTGACAAGTGCCATAAATTTGCTGGGAAAGAATTCCTTTCAGCCATGCCTTTACAACCTATTCTCCCAGACTTTGCCTTTTCAAAATGGGGTTTGGACTTTATTGGTCCTATTAATCCTTTGTGTTCAACAGGACAAGTATTTATCTTGAAAACCACAGACTATTTTACAAATTGGGCTGAAGTTGTCCCGCTTAAACAGTCGACAGATGAGCAGGTGATTTCTTTCCTTGAAAATAATATTTTTTCCAGATTTGGTCTTCCTTTGGAAATTATTACAGACAATGGTATCGCTTTTATTTATGCTAAGATGACCCAATTTTTAGCTAAGTTGGGGGTTAAACATTTTACCCCATCATCTTATTACCCCCAAGGAAATGGGTAGGTCGAGTCTACCAATAAGAATCTAGTAAGAATTATCAAAAGGCTCATTGAAGATAAGCCTCGTCAATGGCACACTCTCCTCACTTATTCCATTTGGGAAGATCAAACTACCACCAAGGTGAGCACTGGTTGCACTCCTTTCTAGCTTGTTTATGGTCAAGAAGCCATTCTTCCTACTGAGTTGGAACTTTCCTCCTTAAGGTTAATGCTACAGGGCAAAGAATTAAATTCTTCTGATATTTCTCAAAGAATGAATGCACTTTTGGCTTTAGAGGAGTAAAGGATGTTTTCCTTGGATAATATAAAGAGAAGACAACAAATTGTTAAAAAATATTTCAACAAGAGTGTCAAAAATGTCAAATTTAAAGTCAACGAGAAGGTATTGTTGTGGGATTCAGCTCATGCTGATAGAGAAAGGCATTCAAAGTTTCAAAAATTATGGCTGGGTCCTTTTAAGATCACTTTTGTCCTGGGTGAAAATTATTATATTCAAAGGACTTAAAAGAGAGATTGTTTTCCTACAGCTCTAACGGTTCCCACTTAAAACATTACATGGAACCAACTTGAAGAGTTTAACGTTGTTTGGAATGTTTATGTATTATAGTAGTTTTCATTTCTACTTTTACATTAGTAGTTTTTCATTACTGCTTCCACATTAGTAGTTTTCATTTCTACTTTTACATTAGTAGTTTTTCATTTCTGCTATTTCATTTTCTGTCATTTCATTTCTACTTATTTCAATTTTGTTGTCTCTTTTCTATTACGACATTTCTTGCTTTTGGTTCTTTTGACTTCAATTTTTGTCAAAAATAAAATGTTGGATCAGTTTTTCCACAACGACGCTTCTACAAAGTATTGTTAATCAATAACAATCAAGATTACACAGTTGTCATGATGTTCCCCTTGAAGGCATCATTAAAATTGTTATGTGATTTCATTGTTGTTTTATGAGATAGTTGGTTTTATCTTGCTTCTATTTTCCTTTTCTTCATCCATTTTGAGATTCAAAATAGCAAGTTCGGAAAATTTTCTCCTTGAAGTCAAGAACAATTTTTAGTTGAATGATTATGCTTACATGGATAAACCCCCTCATACTTAACACTTTCCATGAGTTATTCCCAAATTCTCGGTCATTTTTCCATTAAATACACTCACTTCCCCCTGTTACATAATCATTCTAATTTATATCTTCTTGATTTGATGTTACTTGGTCTACGAAATAAGACATTTTGAGTTCTTAATCTGTTGGAAACAGATTTCCTTGTGGAGTCACCAGTTTGTTGACAATTAAAATCGTAACGATGAATTTCACCCGTAAAGTGTTGCTAAATCCCTATTATTTAACTATGCTAATAATATAATACTAGTAGGTGGGACCCCCTTGTATACTAGAGGCGCAAGGATAGACAAATTATACATGTTTTGCTGTTGCTTTTTATGCTTCCTACACAGTCCTACATTTTTTACGATGCGGTATTGGTTTCATTTGACATGATAATAGGTGGATGATGCATTTTTGTGGAATAATTTTTGCGATACAAAACAATTTTATGGTTATGAGGAGCATGTTATTTATAGTTGCTATGGTTTAACCTTGTGATCGATTACCTAGACACATATATGCAAGAGATATTTTAATGGTAGCATGATCAAAACAAAGAAAAAAACCTATGAAAAAATCCTAAAAGGTAACAAAGGGAAAGAAGTTATATGTTTGAGCTATGATAAAGGACTATATGAAAGTTTGAATAGAAAAGTTAAAGGATATTAGTGTTAGTCCTTACTATTATGCTATTGTTGGTTAGTGGACTATGTGAATTTCATTAGATTTGAATGGGGCACATATAGCATTTTAATATGTATTATGGAATGGAGTTATGGAAAGGATTAACATGTAAATGATATTGGGTGGCACACTATGCAATGGATATCGTCACAGATTTTATGGTGGTTTGGCATTGAATACACATTGGTTATATGGTTTAATTGTTGGTGAATGTGATGCTTATTGGGTTGTCTTGTACTTAGAACTGAATAGGCTAGGTGATGGAAGTGACATGCATTTATTGCACATCACTCCATACTTCCCCTTATCGCCCGTCACCCTAGCTTTGTTCCATTGTTTCATTTTTCACTCTGTTGGTTGTGAAGCTCCACATTTTCAAGCTCTTGGAAGAAACAAGTCTCGGCCAACTCACCATTTAAGCATTTTTCCACAGCTATGATTCTTTTTCTCTCCATCCATGAGGTATTCTCTGTTGTATGAACAAATGATAGCTCTGTGATGCTTGGATTCTGTGTGTTCTTGAGAATTTCAAATGTGTATATGTGTGTTATATCTCTCTGTGATGACTATAAAATGTTTATGATTGCAAGAAAATAAATGAGCATTTTAATTTGTGCAGTGGTTGTCGCTTGGTCAATTTAGTATCATGAGAGGTCTCTATGGAATAATAAGTGAACAGTGGTATAATATGGCTCTACATTGATGATGGAGTGTTTTGTTCTTTGTATTACTATTGGTTATTTTGTTCCCTCAAAGTCATGGTGGTAACCCTTATCTAGTCACTGAGGAATTTCCAATAGTTGATGTGTTATTTATTCAAACCCAGAGTCGTGGTCGTTGGCCTGTTCTTATTGTCTTTTCACCAAAGTATCCCAAGATCCAGTCTTGGTTGTCCCTAATGTTAATACACGCATGTATGGTTGTGTATTGATACAAGTTGTATCTAAGCAGTCTGTCAAAAGGATGAGTGCATCCTCACTGGTGTTGTCAAGTTGTTTGGCTCTTAAGTATTGGATAGAGATGTTATATCTCTGTGCTTTTTTTATAATTGCCACTGTTTAACCCTCGTCTCCCCTCTGCAAGTGTTAAAAACACCATGTGCATTGGTTATTTTTCCCTACCTCTCTTTTCTCTCCTCAGTAGTTAATTATTGGTTTTGTTGCCCAAACATCGAGTAATAAGTAATATTGTGTGGCTCACTGCTCTGTCTTTTTCGAAGGTTATTTTTCCCTGTGGTTGATAAGTGTCAGAAGACCTTCATCTCTTTGTGTTGATGTTTAAGGATGAACGAGCTATTGTTGCTTCCCTGCATTTGATTTTTGACAGATCCTGATGTAGACTCCATTTTCTTTTCTCATCTCGTGCACTTCCTGGGGTTGTCTAGTATTGGGTATCAGTGAAATGGTTATGGAGGTCTTTTAAAAAAAACACACTCTATCGTTGAGTCTCTGTCTCGTCCTTGTATGGTTAAATTGTTTGAATAAGAATGAAATGGGCACTTGCATACAGTCGAGGGTTTTCTTCCTTTCATTATGGTTTCGCTCACTGTGTTTTTACCAAGCATGGTATTGATTGCAAATGGAAACACCTGTGTGGTTTTGCTAAGACTGATCATGGTTCTGGCCAGTTTAAAAAAATGATGCTTGTGTGTAATTGGCCATGTTCGCTTCATATATTATATTGGAACATCACACAAAATACCAATTGTTTTAGAAGGAAGTTGTATCCACAGTGATAAGGCTCGGGTTTTATGTTATGGTTGACTGTTGTTTCATTACAAGATCTTGTCGATTGATATGATGAAGACTGTGTATAATCAGGCATATTTTGAAGTTTGTTCATGTTTGAAAAGAGACCTGTGTATATTTTAATTGGGCCCGATTGTTAATTTGTAAAGAGTGGATGTAGATTTTTATCGTGATTCATTATGGATTATTAGGGATAGATGTTGAGCATATTGTTGTGCATTTTTTTTATATTTTTTTTTAAAGAAAAAAAAAGAAGAAGAAGGGATCAACACTTTGTTAAATAGGACTGTTGAATGGAATGGTTGTTTTGTTTATAAGTTATGATTGCACAGACTGTTATGAATTAAGGAATTCTGGGAAATTTAATTATTGGAACAACAAAAAGTTTGGTATATAGTTGAGAAATAGTGAATGTTGGTTCTTTTTGGATTGATTTTAATACAGAGTTATGATTATTGATTATCTGATTTGTTTTATGAACAGTATCCATTAAATTCCATGTCATTCTCTTGCATTTTCTCTCATTACGAATCCCCTCACAATCCTAGATTCACTTTGCATGCCCTATTCTTAAAATTAAATTAAAATTAAATGGAAACTATGTACTACAACAATTAAAAGATGACACAGAGATGGGTCACGGTTGATATGATTTTGTTATTGTAACACATTTGATTGTTTAATGATTTGTTGAGAAGTAATCATGTTCTTACTCCCTTTCATTTTATCACTTTTTCACTCAATACAACCCCCTCAGATATCCCATAACCTTTATTCACCCCCTGCTCATTGACAAGTTTAAATGAATTTTATGGATTGTATTGCATGGGTCTGATGTGATTGTTGAGCCAAAATTTGTTTCATATTAAAGAGATGCCATGTATGGTTTGTTTAAGAAGCTAGTTGCTAATAAACACTGCATACAAGATGAGCTTCTTCAGCAGAGGAAGCCATGGCTGAAATAACAGGGGAATAGGGAATTGGAGCAAAGGGCCTAGAAGGCCAAGATTCTCGATACATCTTGATGAAGATCCACAAGAGTTAAAACAACTCTTCCAAGATGGATTTTTCAATTGGATTGGACAAGGGGTAGTCCAACCTAGGCCAGAAAGGCCTTCCTTCCAACCCCAACATGTCCCTAGTATCCTTGTCCCCCCTCATGTTTTATTGCAACTAGAATTTCTTGAGAATGACAGATGGCAAGATATTGTTCACCCAGCAGTCTCCCAACATCGTGGCTGGCCCAATTTGTCCCTACCTTCTCCTCCTCCACTGGTTAACGCAAATGTCCAAATTTACCCTGCACACTCACCTATACAATCTTCCCACGCAAGAAAAAGACTCAAAATTAAATCCCACCACACACATGATAAAGGAAAAGTTATTGTTGCCCCCTCCTCTCCCTCAAGTGATTCAGCAAAATCAATTTCATCCGGCATGCACTTGAGAGATTATTGTTCTCATGTCATTAGTGAGATCAAGCCTAAAGGATCCACACAACCTAAGGCTAATTCAGGAAAGTCAAAGGGAGATAGCAACAACAAAGGGAAAATTGCCTCCCAAAGTGACAAATACGGTTTTTCAGTATATTTTATTATTGATTGTTGAGAACGGTTGACTGCTGAAGTTTTTGGACAACATACTATTTTTGGATATTTTGGATGTTATATGTTTGTATATGGTTTAAAATATCATTGATATTTAATTTTCAAATTATGAGAATGATGATGTGAGCCACAAGGAGGGATGTGTTTGATTGATTGACTAGTTATGTTTATTTTTGTTAAGAAACTAAAGGGAGTCACAGGGGGTCCCACCTACTAGTTATTATTTATTAAAGACCCTTATTATTATTATATTAATTCTTCCCCTAAACTAAAAGTTAGTTGAGTTTTATTTAACTTAACTAAAAGAGGTAGTTGAACTACTTCAACTAATTTGGAATTCTTAAAGGCAAAATGAGAAGGAAGAACGGGGAGGATAGAAGGAGAAATCATACTAAGGTTTCTATTGAGTTTTATTGAGATAGTTCAGATTTCATTCATTATTCAATTCATTAAAATCCTAATTATCTTTTATGAGAGTAGGGTCCTATTGTAGACAGCAAGATTCAAATTTGAATTACATCATTCAGACACTTGTTTTCAAAAGTGTTGATCTATCTTTGATAGTCTGTGTAGACTTGTATGTTTATGAATTAAATTTCATGACTGATAAAGGATATTGTGCAGAGTTGAGTGGGAAGCAATCTATGGCAAGTTGATCCAGCTTTTAAAGTTCATATTTTTACTTTTTGTCAAAAGTCCTTTTGTATGGTTTTCATCGGGGACATCTAAGTTTGACTTTGGTCCAAACTCCCTCAGGGATTTTTGTAAAGAGAACGATTTTTTTTATTTCTTGGAATGAAATAAGATATTGTTATTCAGTTTCATCTGTGTTAATATGTGACTTGGTATTTTTTATTTTGTCTCCACATTTACTTTTTCATCTATTATATTCAGAAAATTATATAAAAATGTTGAATTTTACAACAATCTTCTATTTAAAAAAAATCATCCTATGCCCTTGTAACTAATACTTGTGGATTAGGAAACAAATTTTGAGGCTATAAACATAGGGTGATATTCCCATCAATATTTCCTTAGCCAAGAAAGATCTAAAAATTCTTGAGTAAGATTATTTCATAGCTTTTCCTCAACATAGAGATCTAGGGTTTCTGTAAAACCCTAATTTGGCTGGCCCTCGCGGGTTAGGCATAGGGTGTCCCGCGAGGACCCTGCGGCTTGCACAATAGCCGTCACGAGAGGCCCCATGTGACAAGTAGTCTTCATCCTGCGAGGATAAGACAAAAGTGGGGAAAGGATGCTTGTGTCAGGTTGCTAAGTTTTGAGTTCAAGCTACAGGCCTATGCAACATGTTCAGAGGCATCAGGCTAGTTACATATGTAAAAGGTATGTTATTATATGCGTTATGAGGTTGCATCTTGGTGATATTGAGGAGAATGCTTGAGGCATGTGTTTGTGAGCTTTGGTATATGAATCGAGGCACATTTTGGATGTATGGTACAGGTTGGTTGAGGTATATCTGATAAGGTACATTACTGGTTCATATCTTGGTTTTATTATTATATGGTGTATGGCATGATATGGTATATGGTTGAGACACTTGTGTTACCCATGATTTCGGTCATCATGATGATGTATTGATGATGGTGTACTCAGGCACTCCATTGGAACTTTCTCCTGAGAAAATTTACCTTTATCTCTTTCCAGAAATCACATTTTTAAAGACTGTTCACAGGCTGCTAGTATATTTGCCTGCGAGAATGTATGATTCTTGCAGGCTGCCTTAATCCAGGGTGCGAGAAGTTCTCACTGTGTTGAACTGCTAGGGTGTGAACTCTCTCTAAAGCAAGGAAAAGGATAAATTCTCGAAGCTTCTAGAAGGGAATCTTCTGGAAGGATGAGATGGAATTCGAATGGTTATCCTAGTACTAGATTTCCTGATATTATGGGATCATTCCTATCCAAGTAACTAATTCATTCTCTCCTATATATTGAGGGAATTCTCATGGAAGAAGGTTAAGATGCAAATAGGCAAAGAAGTATTGGAGAATTAGTGAAAGATTGTGTGAAGGACTGATGCTACAACAGCTAGGAAACTCCAACAAGTTCATCCAAAGGAGTTGATCTTCTTCATGCAAGTGAGCAAGTGTGTGTGTCGGAGTCAAGGGCCATCGAAAGAAGGTTTGCGACATCAAGGCTCAGGTTGTAAGCTTCACTTTCTATTAATATGATACAGTAATACGTCCCTTTCCCATAAAGCTAAGTTTACTTTATTGTATAACTCCTTAATCATATACATAGATTGACTTTTGAATAGATTGTGCTTTCTTCACTCTTGGTTGGTTTGTGTTGTCTTGATCTTGGCTGCACAAGAGCACTGGAGCGAAGCGGGAGCAACAAAGATCAAAGGAAGCGATTATAAGGTATGTACTTTGTTCTCGTCTCTCTTTTAATTCAATAGTTAAAATCTAGGGAAAGAGGTATATTCTATCTTGCTTTGTTCTAGATCCAGGTGGATCTAGGGAGATCGGTTCGTGTCCGCACTTACGGATTTATCCAATAACAAAATTGGCAACTCCACTAGGGAAATCCCATTTTTTCTGTGGCTTTTGATGTTTTTCTGTGGCCATTTGCTCTAGTTTCATTTTTCTTCTGTCCTATGAGTCTCTGAGTCTTCAAGATATCTTGATAGACCTTCTGGGTCCAGAATCCTTTTTGAATTGTGCTCAAGGGTCACCTACGAGAATCAGTGATTCTCACACTGTGTTATATAGCCTGCCTGCGAACATCATTTTTCAAAAATGTGAATTTGGATTTTGATATTTCTAATTGCCCAGATCAGTTTGATTGCCTCTTATGAGTCTCTTTGACCTCTGATTGGTATCTTCTTTGTCTTTGTTTGTGCGCATGAACAGTCTTAGGGTTTCAAGGCTTTTCTTGTCATTTTTGGCTTGACTTTCGTTTCTTAGCTTTTCTTGGCAAAACCATTCTCTCTGTTTTCATAATCTGAATGTGTTTGATTAGTTAAGACCCAGTGATTGGTTGAAAGTTAAGTTTGCTTGGTTTTTCTCATTTGCTTATGGTTTGAGAGATCATTTTCTCTTGCATTTGAAAAAGACTAAATTGCTTTGCTCTTTTTTTTTTTTTTCTCTTTCATTGAAAGAGTGGATTGGGTGTTTATTATTTCTTGTTCATTTGGTTTTCTGTACTCTCACTGTCATAGTCTGAGTCCTTTTTGAAAAGTGAACAAACAAGTTTTTCTTTCAAAAAATTCTTTTATTTTAAGAAAACATTGAAAACTAAATTATTAAAATTGTTGAAGTATTTGAAAAAGACACATAGAGAATTGTCATTTGATAAGTGATTGTTTGCATTTACATTTTAAAGGAAATTTTGCATTGTAGTACAAGTTTGATCTTGAAAACCTTCTCTCTCTCCCATACATAGGATTCATTGAACAAAAAGTGAAATACTTCATTCTCATCCTTGCATTCTTGGGTCAGAGTCATACAACATAAGTTTCATTTCCATTACCTTTGAGTAAACAACAGCTTTTAATAACACAGCGTAATCATAAAATTTATCTAGTAACTCTTTTCTAGGGCTCTTTTACACCAACATTTAGTTAGGCTAGCGCTTTGGAGTAGGAAGAGAGATACACTCTCCAAAAGCACAAAACACACAATAGCATCTTGTGTTAGGGAGTGTTAAATTCCATTTGCAACATCTTGTCCTGGGAAGCCCTTCTCACACAAGGGTCAAGCACTAGGTAGCATTAGTACTGGTGGAGTTACTCACCCTAATTTGTTGGTATCAATGTAGAGATTGCGATATTACGGGGGTCACTCAGGGGTATACCCACAATGATTAGTGGAAGCATTTTGAGTTGATTTAGGGCTTGATACCCTGCCCTTAGCATTAATCGGATTGTTGACTTTTTCCCCAGGCATTATTGTTGTTTATGGTGACCTTAGTGGCTTTGTCTCTCTAGGTTTTACCCAAGGTGACTGTGGAGAGAGTCTTCCGCGATTTTGGGAGTTACGGCGTTGGCCAAACTCCTTTGGGCTCCTTGGAGGGTATACTTACGATTATGTGTGGGAGCTTGTTGGAGGGTATACCCACGATTATGTGTGGGAGCTTGCACCAGGGTGTAAGTCCATTAAGCAGGTCGTCAGTGTAACTTTTCCACCCTAGCCCCGCCCCTTCTCATCTCGTTGTTGTGACGTTGGATTTCATCACCAACTAGTGGCTTCGAAATTAGAAGGTCTTGTTTGCTTGGTGATTTCTTCCTAGATTTTGTTTCCTAGTGCGTGTTGTTTGTTTCTCGAAGTTGACCATAGAATTTTCTTCGTGAGGTTTGTCACTTGTTCACGATAGATCCTCCATGACATTCACATCAAATGCAAGGTTTGTCTCCAGAGCATCCTGAAGGCATTCAACCCTTGTCTACAGCTACACCGGAGGGCTCTCCTCAGCCAAGTGAAGTCTCAGTTGTTACCACCCCATCAGTGGAACGAACTGATTCTCTAGAGTACTTTTGAATTACCAATACTCCAGAGGACTTTCGAGTTTGCCCTCGTTCTGAGAAACCACATAGACGACCAAATTCTTCCAGAGAATTAGTTGTGACATCTTCTGGATCAACCGTTGGACCTTTTCCAGGAACAGAGGACCAAGATCCTTTTTGGTCCAACAGTGATTTACGTCGGGCCTTGTTTGGTTTTGATCCCCCTGTGGTTTTCAGACTCAACCCCCTAGTGGTTTCTAAGACAGAGACTGTCCCATCGACTACCACTTATCGCTTTACTCTCCCTACCGAAATGGCCCATCTCAATAATACTACGAGTGTCCCAAGCGCTTTCACTGCGGCTAGTCTTGCTCCTATAAACACGCAGCAAATGCCTGATGTCATTCTGACACTGTCTCCCGGATACTGTGCGTTGAATCCAACTCCTCCGCAAACCCCATCCGGTTCTCCTGGTGGTCCTTCTTCTCCTTGGCACCCTATTCCCGGTTTTATTCCGACACTTCCTCAATTTCCTTCTGGATAACCTTTCTTGTTTTCCGCTGGAAATCCTAATCCTAGTGGCACTATCCCATCCTTTACACCAAACTTGCAGATTCCCATTGGTGGACAAGGTGGTACGATTCCATTTCCTCTTACCGAACATGTTCCCATTACAACACAACTTTTGATTGGAACTCAACTTTCGGTTGGAACACTACCTACGATAGGGGGACCAACCCCACCTTTTAGACAAAACTTACCTGACCCTTTGGCCCAGTATTGGAATCGGATATTACAAAATCCTCCTCAAACGACTGGGGGGCAGCAATTTCCTATCCCTACTGTAGGCCAACCGTTTCCAGGTTTACCCAATCCTATTTGGGATACGCATGCCCAAACTAATGTCCCCACTCCTGGTTACAATCCCTGGAGTTACTATCCTCTCCAACCACCACTGAATCTGCCTGGGTCTTCCCATTATCCACAGACCTCTTACGGTCCTACTGGTTTGCCGACAGGGCTTCCTCCCCAAAGTCACCAGTACCCGCAGGTGAATCGACAATTACCCTTTCTTGCTACTTTGGATTTGCTGGATTTGTCAAGGATTTTAAATGATCCTATTCGTCACTCTCCCCAATGGCCTGTTATTCCAGCCAAGCTTCCATTGGACATTCCTAAATTCGACGGCAAAGCGGGAGAGGACCCAAATAATCACGTTATAACTTTTCACTTATGGTGTTCATCCAACTCGTTGATGGATGATTCTATTCGTTTACGTCTTTTTCAACGAACCCTTACCGATTCTGCTGCGAAGTGGTATATTGAATTGCCACGAGGTTTCTTCTCTGATTTCAACACCCTAGCTATGGCTTTCCTTACGCATTACGAGTTACCGATCTATTATGATACGGGAACCAAGATTTTGACTTCCTTCAAACAAATCAAAGGCACTCATATCTCTGATCACATCGATGAGTGGTGAAGGAGACAACGTCTCATTAAACTTGAGCTCCCTGATCAGTTACTGGCTGAATGGTTTACAAAATCCTTTGTGAACGAGATCGGTAAGGAGATTTCCATGGGTGGCGTTGTCACGGAAGAGTAGGCTATAAGTCGTGCTCAATATCTTGACCTCGTTTATTCACAAACGAGAACTCTTTACGATTTACTCCCTGATTTACCTCGTCCTAATGCTTCCAGCACTTCAACTACTCTAGTTGCTTCTCATTCAGCCTATGGTGTGATTGGTACTACACAAGCCCACTCACATTCTGCTTCAAACACAACACCCAAATCTGCTTCTTCTAATGTTCAAAATGCTCCGTCTCCTGCCACTCCCACTGGCAAGACTTATGAGGTAAATGTCGTCCAATCTACCCCAGCCGGTAAAAATAAATCTAAAAAAGGGAGAGGCAAGAATAAGGAGGGAAAAAATAATACTCAAGCAGAGCAACCCAAAACTACTCCTGTTGATGATCGAGATAAGCGCAAACCATGATACCCTTGCCTTATCTGTGGTGATGATCACTACACAAAGGATTGTCCATGACATGCCGAGGTCAATCAGTTCCTTAAAGGAGCTCTGAAACCACCTGCACCGGCTGTCTTGTCCCAACCCTTCTTGTCTCAACAACAGGCTCAGTTGGTCATTCATGACCAACCTTCCCCGTCTATGACATCATATGTTTTGATGTGTACTGGTGATTCTAAGCAGAAAAACGTTGCACTCACTACTCGAGCCAAAGATTATTCTCCATCTAAGGAGAAGATTGACGATTCACCCCCTTTGTTGGTCCAATCTTCTCTGGTAACTTCACCTACTAACAGTCCTCTTCATCTCAAATGACCTAGCCTCGACACAGTTCTGTGACCCCCCCCAAAAGGAGTCGTTCAAAAATCGGCTTTCAATCCTCACGCTCGTGCTGCCCAGAACTATAGCATTGTTGAAGATCTGGCCCAGGCACCTTCTATGATGTCAGCCCTTGAAGTCCTTTAGTCTTGTCCCGCACAACGGAAGGCCTTGTTGAAATCTATTGGTGGAATTGATCCAACAGATGCGAATTTGATAGTCTTTGACTTGGAAGATCACATTCCAAGGTTACCCCCCCAACTTGCATTCCAGATACAAGTTGTTGTCTCTAACAAGAACATTTGTCGAACAATTGTCGATGAGGGCGCCTCGACCTATGTTATGTCTCTTGCTTGTTGGAAAGACATTGGCTCTCCTCCTTTGAATGAATCCTAGAACACTCTTAAAGCCTTTAATGGCTTGGGTTTTAATCCCTACGGTGTTCTCCCTTCATTGCCTATAACGTTAGAAGGTAAAACGGTCCAAGTCAAAGTGGAAGTCTTTGATGCTCCTCTTGATTATAATCTTCTACTTGGTCGTAGCTGGATTGATTCCATGCGTGTTGTTGTGTCAACACTTTTCCGTGTAGTACACTTCCCTCATCAAGGAAAGGTTGTTACCGTTGACCAACTTGCCTTCTTCAATTCCGATACCCGTACTGGAAATGTGTCGTTTATTGCTAAAACCCCACCGGGTTATGAGACTGTCGGTGTAGGCCTTTTAAAGGACTCATCGTTAATGGGTACTTTTCCCATTCCACCACCCGATGTTCCACGCCAGTCAGTTGCTTCTATTAACATGATTTCCACCATGCCTCACGAACTTCCTGTGTCTCACGACTCTTGGATTGTCCCTGACCCTGGAGATCATCTTCGTTACGACGATGTCATGCCGTTAAGTCCGATCAAATCCACTTACTAGGCCATTCAATCGGCAACACCTTCTACTTCATCTCTTGATGAGTTGTCTCCCGATCCTTTTCGTGTCATTTTTCCCACTGACGAGATGATCATGTCCGTCATGGAGGACACCCCTTGGGATGATGGGCATCATTGTTCCATACTTTTTTTGGAGCAACATACTCTTGAGAACTACCAACGGATTTCGACACCATCGACCGTTGTTGTCATTTCGATGGTTCCCACAACTACACATGATGTGTTTGCTGAAGGGAAATTAAGTAACATCTCACCCATGATTCCCATTGACATATCTATTAAACCTGGGATTGTTGAAAATGTCCATATTGGAGCTTTGTGTTCTTCCGACGAAATCGTCACCTATACATCTCTGTTCAAAGAATTTTGTGACATCTTCGCCTGGAGTTACGAAGAGATGCCAGGTATCGACCCTGCTATTGTTGTACATGAGATAAAGACATACCCCGGAGCTAAACTTGTCCAGCAACGCCTTCGTCTGGTTCATCCCCGTAAAGCGGCTTCTATAAAGCTCGAAGTTGAAAAACTTTTAAAATCTAGCTTTATTTATCCAGTGGCTCTTACAGAATGGGTTTCCAATCCTGTCCTGATCAACAAGAAAGGAGGCAGTATTCGAGTGTGTGTTGATTATAGGGATATTAACAAAGCTTGTCCCAAAGACAACTTTCCTACCCCCTTCATCGACCACATTGTCGATGACTGTGTCGGAAGTGAAATCTTCTTTCTTATGGATGGTTTCTCTGGCTATAATCAAATTAAAATTGCTCCTGAGGATCAACATGAGACTGCCTTTATTTGTCCTTAGGGTACTTTTGCCTATAGGAAACTCCCTTTTGGTCTTAAGAATGCGGGTGAAACTTTTCAATGCACTATGTCTTATGCTTTTCATGACATTAAGCATATCGTTCAACCCTATTTGGACAATTTACCCGCTCATTCTATGCGCAGAGTCAATCACCCTACCCACCTCCGAGCCATTTTCGTTCGCTTTCGGTTCTATCGTATACGTTTAAATCCTCATAAATGTGTTTTTTGTGTAGAATCCGGCCATCTTCTAGGTTTTATCGTTTCACGTCAAGGGATCTGGGTGGATCCTATTAAGGTTGAGGTGATTCTTAATCTCCCTCCTCCTTCTACACTGCGCCAGTTGCAAAGTTTGCAAGGGAAAGCAAACTTTCTTCATTGTTTTATTCCTAATTACACCGAGATCACTCATGGTTTTACGCGGCTATTAAAGAAAGATTCAGAGTTTGTCTGCGATACCATTTCCAATAATGCTTTTGAAGCTTTGAAGTTGTCCCTCACGCGTGCTCCGCTTCTCTATCCTCCTGATTACAGTCGCGATTATTTCCTTTATCTTGCTGCCTCGGAGTACACTATTGGCATGGTCCTCGTCCAAGAGGATGATGCGCACGACGAACATGTTGTTTACTACTTGAGTCGAAGTCTCACACCAACTGAAATCAAGTATCAACATATCAAAAAACTGGCCTTGGCTGCCGTTCAAGCCGTCCAACGCTTCCGACACTATATCCTCTCACGTAAAACTACAGTGATTTCTCATTGCAACCCTATGAAACACATCTTGACACGTCAATTGCTAGGGGGAAAATACTCCAAATGGATTGTCATTCTCCAGGAGTTTGACTTGGAATTCGATCACACCAAGTCTAAGAAGTCTCTAGTTTTTGCTGAGTTGATATGCGATTTTCCTCATTCTGCAATGGAAAATGTAGCAGTAGATTCATTACCCGATGAATCCCTTTTCCTTATTAGTACTGATGATATTTGGTATGGGGATATTATTATATATATCCAAACCCAGACTTTCCAGTCGGCTTTTTCTAGTAATCACCGACGTCTCATACGCTATCAAGCACATCAATACATTATCCTCGGAGATACTCTTTACCGTCGGGGAATTGACTTTGTTTTTCGACGTTGTCTAACATTTGATGAAGCTGAGAAAGCTCTGAATGACTGCCATTCCGGAGCATGTGGTGGTCATATGTCTGGGTATGCTACTGCCCAGAAGATATTACGCGCAGGATATTTTTGGCCTTCTTTGTTTAACGACTGCATTATTGTTGTTCAGAAATGCCATGCCTGCCAGACCTACAATCAGAAAATTCGGTCACATCCTGCTCCCCTTCATCCTGTGGTCTCAGTTGGTTATTTTGCAAAATGGGGCATCGATTTCATGACATGTCACCCTCACTCGGTCGGGGGGCATGGTTACATCATTGTAGCTGTTGATTACTTTACAAAATGGGCCGACGCGATGCCGACATTTGATAATACTGGGAAGACCGCAGCGTTGTTTCTTTTTAACCATGTCATAGCTCGTTTTGGTGTTCCTCAAGCTATCGTCATTGATCACGGTAGTCACTTTAGGAATTTTATGATGTCAGAACTTACGGAAAAGTTGGGTCTTCGTCATGATAACTCAACACCCTATTATCCACAGGCTAATGGTCAAGTCGAAGCGATTAACAAAGTTCTTATAACTATGCCTCGACGGATGATAGGAATTCATAAAACTAGTTGGCACACAATGTTGTTTTCAGCATTGTGGGCATACCGGACATCTGTAAAATCCGCTATGGGGTTTACGCCTTTTCGATTAGTCTAAGGTGTGGAAGCCATTCTTCCTATAGAATGCGAGATACCCTCTCTGAAGCTAGTTGTAGAAATCTTACCCAACACTTCTGCTGAATAAGAACGTCTATTGTATTTAATGCGATTAGATGAAACTCGACGTGATGCCACTCTAGTAATAGAAGCCCAGAAGAAACGTGTCAAAGCACAATATGACAAGCATGTCAAGCCTCGCGTTTTCTCTGAAGGTGATCTTGTTCTTCTCTATGAACAGGATCGAGATGTCTTAGGAGCTGGGAAATTTGAACCCATGTGGCGAGGTCCTTATGTTGTTCGCTGAGTTTTGGAAAAAGGAGCATATGAGCTGGTCGATTATGATGATATCCCTTTGAGTGAACCCAGGAATGGGTTATGCTTGAAGAAGTACTATGATTAAGATCACATGTGCATGAGTACTTGTATTTTAATGTATCATACTTTGTGTGTGTTACTATGGTTTTCTTTTGACGTTATCTAGTCTCTACCTTTATGTGACGTTGTGTTTGATTTCCAGATGTCGGAGTCTTCGCTACCCTATATTCGCTTCGCTGATGGCGCTAGTTGTAGTACCCAGAACCTTGCTTCTGCTGCATGGGCAATCTATGCCCCAACAAATGAACTTATATCTTTACGAGGTGTGTGCCTCAGCCGTGCGACCAACAACATTGCAGAGTATAGCGTCGTTATTGAATTATTGGTTGATGCTATCTCGCTCGAAATTCGTCATTTGGTTGTGCGACTTGACTCGCAGCTTGTAGTACTATAGCTAAGTAATGTCTACTCTATTCGAAGTCCTACTTTGTTACGGGTGTATTTGCGAATTCGCCTCTTGGAACGTTATTTTGATCACATTGAATATCAACATATTCCTAGATGTCTTAATACATTAACAGATGCATTGTCTAATTATGTATTGGACAGACATTTGAACCATTTATAAATAAAACACATTTGAAATTCACACAATATAAAGTAAACCGATAGACGCCATCTGTGTATATAACGCTCAAAAGAGTTTTTACAAAAAGTTTGTCCGAAGACCAAAATATCAAAAATTGAAGCTTATAGCTTCTACAATGTGACATCATGGATGACGTTCACGGTAACACATGACTTCTCTAGCAATCCTACGGAGCAGACGACTCATAGTTGTTGATACCCCTACAGTATGACGTTGATCGTGTCGTGGAACCTCTTCCAAAGTCATATCTGGAATGTTTGCAGTAATACCCTCTAGATTTTGTTCCACTGGATCCTCGGCATATTGTGGTGTTGCCGCTACCTCTCCTCGCCGCTGGATGGGAGAAGATCTGGGAGGTCTATATGATCCAACATCTGTGTTATCAACAAATGATTTTGTATTAGTCTTTGGATGAATATATAAAACAAAAACATTTGAATATGATAAAAATTCAAAAACATTTAAAAAGAGAAAATGTGTGTACTTCTTACCAAGGTCACCCCACTGAGCATCTTCTGGTAGTGCTAAATCCGGATCTCCACGGAAATCCAACCCGACATACGCGTAGTCATCCACCATCAACATCTGGTTTTGAAGCCAGACAAAGAAAATATCATCATACTTGATGATCGGTCCTGCTACGTGCCGAGCCATGAGCCGACACCATCTCAACATCCTTGGATCCCTGGAACCCGGTAGGTTCCACTCAACCTATAATCTAAATACGGGGAACCTCTCGAGGAAGAAGGACACCAGCAAAGATCCATATCCGAATTGATTTAGGTTACCACATCTGCATTTAGTCAATTGTTTTTTGATACTGCGAAGCATAGCATCTGCCCAGTTGAATACTCGAAGCTCAGTACACTCGATGGCATACTGGAAGTAACTCTGCAATGCCATATGGGGAGCGGAACTCCCAGCCATCTGAGCTATAGTAAAAAGGATAGTACGAAGGGTCAAGTCTTGTACCCCCCAGATAGCCACTTTTCCTTTTTTCCTTTCCGCCTCGGGTACACAATATTGACTGCAGTATTCACTCATCGGTAGCCCACCGCCTCTACTACCAGTCAGACTGACATAGTATTTGCGTCGGGATAGTCCAGTCAAAAAATAGATATCATCAATGTCTATGGACAATGTGTGAGCTCCCACATTGAAAACCTGCTGATCTGGGTCCCACATACGGACCAGGTACTCTAGTAGTCTGACTTGGGCCCTCATGCCCGGGATGCGGAAGTATTTCAAGAGCCCACAATCTCTCAATACATCTATGGTAGGAGAATGATTCTCGACCATTTCATTATCCTCTTCATGTTCCCTTTCTCACCACTCAAGCACCATGTTTATGGCCAATTACCTGCACAAGGAACATAAAAGGAGGATTAATAACTTTTCATGCTTTAGATCTGTTTCATTTGGCTAAAAATTTAAAAAAAAATTGGGCTTTGCGGTTCTCGCAGGCGCCCCATTTGCACAGTGCGATAACCTCATAGGTGGATTAAGGCTTACCTTCAAGAATGCATCATTCTCGCAGGCCCCGTATGGGCTGCTTGCGAGAATGACAACACGCATATAGGGCTTAGAAAAACATCCTAAAAATGGAAATTTAACCAATGAAATGACAAAATGAAACCACAAAAATGTCAAGGATGAAGAGCTTACCTTAATGGCACAGATGGCTCACTGATTGGTCTCTCGTAGCTCCTGCAAATCAACGCCGAAATTGGAGGGTAAAAGAGGGGTTTTTTGAGCTCAATAGTGGAAATGAAAAATGGTGTGGTAAAAAAGAGTTTTAACTCATTTTATTTACTTTTACTATATCATTTTGGGTTTTTATAATTATTTATCAACTAAACCCTAATCCCTAATGTCATGTTGAGTGTAACTTGTACAGGCATGATGACTTTGACGATTCAATACAGGGATATGGACATGTTTTTCTTGGTTATCATGTGTTTTTTGATTGTTTTTTAGGGTTTTTTACATAAAACCTCGAGCGTCATTTTTGTCCTTTCTTGCGCTCGTAAATACATGAGAACGTGATCGAGTATACTTTTGTCACTTTTTCAGGCTCACAAGGTTATACAAAAAAGGAACCCCTCTGGAGTCCTCTTTAATCTCTTTTCAGACTCTCTAAACATGAAAAGATCGTCGAGCGACCTTGCTATTTTCACGCTCGATAAAGTATTTGAAGTAAGTGTCTGGTGAGTGATAATTTATCTCTTTTTCAGTCTCGTCCAGACTATATTACGAAAAAGGAACTGAGAGAATTCTCTTTTAAGTGTTTTTCCAAACTCTATAATCTTGAAAAACTTTCGAGTTTTCTATCTCTAGACTCGTTAAACAAACATTGACAGACCCGTGATGGGACCGAACCACTCCTTCTTAGGGTTCGTTAAAAATACTCTAAGAGACTCATCCAAAGGATGAGCTTACATCAACAAGCATATGTTATCCTCCTCAAGCTTGTGTAAAAATAAAGAGGTACTCGCTAGAAATGGTGGGGGGAAATTTGGGAAAGGGATATGTTTTCGTCTTCGTATTAATTGGCAGTAAGTGTCGCTCTTGAACATGACACCCCCTAT
>SNQJ01S0015994.1:13893-25219 GCA_010110895.2 Picea sitchensis
CTTCTTTCCAAACATTTTGACTACTTTGACCTTTTGGGGCTTCTAGATGACTCATGAGGGTTCTCCAACTTCACATGGCCATAACTCTCTAACTGTGAGGAGTTATGTGACGTTCCACATACCACTAGAAATGGAATGACATCTATTATCCATCTAGAATAGTTTTACCTGCAAATATTTCAAAACCCATCCCATTATCTATAAAACAAACTTGGGTCCATTACCCAAACCTTTGTGCTACCGAAATTCGCTACTGGACTTTCTTCAAGGGTTGACATCAATGACAACCAACTCAATTAATCAACATATAACACATAAATATACAGAGATATTGAAAGAGAAACAATAATATAACATATATATATCAGAAATATAACCAGAGACAAAGATATACAATAATACACAATTTCTATTAATGTGCGAAATGTACAGAACTGTAAAAATACAGAGTGAAAGATTCGCTAGAATGGTGTAAGCGTATCTCTAAGAAGAGATGTGACGGCTACTCACATTTGCAAGAAGATGATTGTTACAATGAGGCTCCAAAGGCCTTTTTAATATAAGTAAAATAAAAAACCCTAATCCCAGAAGATGAAAAACCAAAAGATTTGCGGGCCTCGATGGGGGTAGTTGATACGTCAACTTCCCATGGGCGTAACCTTTGCATACGATCTCTGTTTTGGGAGTTCGATACACCGTTGGAAAGGTATAATCGAGAAGAATGATTTTTCATTAGCCCAGGTAAGTGCCTTCGGTAATCACTTGGGCCCCAAATCCCCAAAAAACGTCGTTTAGGGCCTCAAAATGACCCCGGAAGTTTGGAACCCGAAAAACAACCAAGATGAAAAACTGTTTTTCGAGCCCGTGGAATAGGTGGGTGGCCACCAATATCCACCTGGATCATGGGAGGTTCCTTTGGCTCAATAGCCATGGATTTTCAAGAACAAATGATTAAAGATTCTTTGGCGCGACATTGGTGGTGCTTCTAGTGCTTGGTAAGGGAGGCTCATTCTGTTTTTGGCTCTGTTGGGTATAGTGACACTCCTTCTAGCTTGAGTTGAGGGATATATGGGTAGTCTTGGTGTTTTGGTTGGGGGGTATCAATGGATCACTAACATGTTGGTCAATGTCCACTGTGCGAGACTACATATATTTGGTGTGTGCTCAAAAGACTTGAGCACACATAGTTGGTAATAAAACTACAATCTCCACTGTTGCTGATAGAATGTAGACTCAAGAAACCAACATGGATAATGAAGTTGCCTTGTTGATGGAAACTCTACACCAACAGAGACAACATATTGTGGGGCTTCATGCTAAGTGCATTGCATCTTTAAAGAAAACAATTTCTAGTTTGGTCAACATCAACACCATGTTATATTCCATGGTTAGGTTATCCATTGGATCATTTAGGGAAAAAGATGATGAAATAGTGCAATAACAACTCGAATATGCAAAGATGGAGCTCGTGGACTCGAAAAACAACAAAATGAAGTGGGAAGAAGCTCATGGATAACCGAGTCTTATACGATAATGTTACATGTTTTTTAAAGTTTGTTTGCTACTAGGAGTCTTTGTTCGAGTATATACGTGTAGTAGGTTTCATGAATATTTTTTGGAAAAAAGTAATGTAAACTTAAAACATCAGATCTGAGTTTTATATGTGTTCACATATTATATAGTGTGGCTGCAACATTTTTATAATACAAATATATCTGTTTCTGTTAAAAAAAAGTATAGTCACACTGATGTTTTTTAATAATATATGAACCTTGATGCACTTTGTTTTATATAAAATACTCATACATTTCATGACAGACAGATGAGTGTACTATATGTTCTATGATGCAACTCATAGTTTGGCCTTCTCATTATCATGTTTCAATGGGTGTTTCCATGTTAGTAATGCAATAATATACATCGCGTGCACTTGCACCAAGGAAAGGAAAGGAAAACAAGCTTTACCTTGTACGTTTGGTTCATCAAAATACCAAGGCCACACCATGATGATGAATTATTTAACTATTGGTACATTACATCTCTAATGTGATGAACATAAAAAATGCATTGTAATAATATAGAACTTCAATACACCATGAAAAACGTGAAAAAAAAAATTCCCACACGAAAAAGGAGGAAAAAATAAAGTAAAATGGAAGAAAAAATAAAGTAAAATAAAAAATGCATTGTAATAATATAGAACTTCAATACACCATGAAAAACGTGAAAAAAAAAATTCCCACACGAAAAAGGAGGAAAAAATAAAGTAAAATGTTTGAATATGAGAATGAAACGGTTCCTTGGCTTGGTGCTTTACCTTGAGGCTCCAAAGCATTGAATGTAAAATAATAAGCATTGAATATAAAATAATTTACAATTGAGGGGGATTTAAAATCCCCACTCTATTAGATAATGAGTGAAAATTATGGATGGATAATAATCACTAGCACAACAACAAGGCATAATTGGTCCAAGAAGGTGCAATGCTATTACAAAGGGAAACGAATTGGTCCAAAAAGGTGCAATGTTGTTACAAAGGAGAAATGGAGCATTGAAAGTGAAATGCAATGGTAAAAGTAATTTGTTTTTTTTAATTTTTTTATATTCAACATTGTATATCATTAATCTAAACATAAGTGTGCATTCACTCTCTAAGCACCAATGCACCCTTTTTTAAGGTGTATTGATATAATATAACGTCTTAAATTACCTTAATTTTTTCATATACAATATTATTTATTGAAATACCACTCACAATGAATTTTTACATGAATGAAACCTTAATTAGGGAAATTATTTGTTTAAAAATTAACAATATTTTGTATAATAATAGGTGCACCACCCTATGCATTGAATTACATCTCATATTAAATGCAAATAATGGATGCTAGAATTGGTGAACTTTAAGTGATGTGGAGCACCATTTATGGTGCATCCTTTAAAAATTTATTTTTGTTCGACATTTTTTGAAACATCCCTCGATGGTGTGCTATGGGCCATTGAGTGCACTATTGTATGGAATACCTTTTTTTGTGGAAGTGCCCCTCCAATGCACTTCGGTCATGGAATATTGACGTGATATTGTATTAAGCGAACCAATGTACCTATGTTAAAATGGTGCATTGAGGACCATTTTTTTCTTCAAAAATCTCCATTTTCCACCTTCACACAAACCTCCACAAATCTCCACAAATGAGGAACTTTAAAAATCATTTTTGCAAAATCCTTCACTAAAAGTCTATTTCCTAATTGTGAAATACCATAACTTGATAATCATACCTGCAAATGTTAGGCATTGGGTACAAGTTACAAGATATAGGAGAAGGTAATAAGAGAGAAAAATTAGATGGTACGAGACATGAGGAGGCATGAAAAAGAAGATGATAGAGGGAACATATAGGAGAAAAAGGATAAAATTAAGGAGACAAGTGATCCAGGTGGATATCGGTGGCCACCCACCTGTCCCAAATTCCAACTGGCTCATCTAGACAGTTTTCAGTTCAACACGTTTCTCTATAATGGGGACATTTCTTTGTAATTGTGGGTTCTGCACTTACGGGGTTAGGTTTTTGGATGTCTAGGGTTTTGACATTCATGTTTATCATAAAAAGGCCTTCAGAGCCTCATTGTAATCATCTTCTTGCGAATGAGCGTAGCCGTCACATCTCTTCTCAGAGATAAAGCTGCCACCATTCTAGCGAGTCTTGCACTTTGTATTTTTACAGTCTTTGTACATTTCTTTCATTAATAGAAATCATGTATTGCTGTATCTCTCTGTTTCTAGAATTTTTTATGAGTATTTCATTGTAATATGTCTTCTTTCATTTCATTCCGAAAATAATTCAGATCAAGAGATAAAGTTTCCACCATTCTAGCGAGTCTTTCACTTTGTATTTTTACAGTCTCTATACATTTATTTCATTAATAGAAATCATGTATTGCTGTATCTCTCTGTTTTTGGATTTTTTTTTCAAGTATTTCATTGTAATATCTATGCTTTCATTTCATTTCCAAAATAATCCGGATCAATAAGAGAGTGGGAAAGAGAAAGAGGGCAAGGGAAAATGGGAGTCAAATAAGAACAACGAAGGAAATAGGTGACTCGGAATACACAAAAGTGATTGAGAGCTAAAAATATAGTTGGGAGTCCATTCTAGTGTGAATGGAGGTTAGGAGGTGCCCTATCAAGTAAAAATGTGCCTAAGACTAAGAGGAGCCAAAATTTCAAAGAATAGTTCAAAAGTGACAATCATATGATTACATGGATGCTATAAAGAGGTTAAAAAACCTTACTGTGCAATTTTTGCAAAAACTGACATTAACACATTTTTTGAGGCATTGGGATGGCAAGGACCCTAAAAATGAAAAAAAAATGATAGCATAGAAGGAAAGGGAGGGGAGAAGGTCAAATCATTTTAACTTTTTACCATGAGTATTGAAGAGAAAAAAATACTCATGCCAACAACATAGGATAACAAAATTGATGTGCAGAGAGAGAGAGGATGTTGAGGGATGACCAATGTCAATGAGATGAGCTAGGTACTAATGCCCACACACATGCCAATTATATTGGACGATTCCAAATTTTCATGAGAAAAGTTAGGGCATTAAATTTCTTGTGAAATCATATTTGAATTGCAATGAAATTGGTACCAAATTTTTCCTTTTGAAAAATTGTTGCAAATTATGGTTTCCAATTTGAAAATTGATGGCCCAAAAGTGCAAGGGGTAGAAGGGAATATCGTGGGTTTTACAACCCATGATACCACCACACACACCAAATCAAAGGTTCCATTTGTTAGCACTCTGTAATTTGCCTAAGGCTGCTGAGGCAAACACATAGGTAACCTCGAACCGCTTCGAGTCTTGGATCTAGCCCTCCAAGACTCAGAGAGGGATCTCTCTTTTAGATTTAACTTGGTTTGTAATAGGATAGATGTTAGGCTAGCTATAAAAGTAGTGAAAATATGGAGTTTTTGATTTTAAAATGGTTAGTTTGGGACAGCAAGGAGGACCATTGGGCAAATGGGGTCTACGGTTAAAAAGTGATTAACCTCTCAGATCTGAACAAGACTTTTACACAGGGAAAGGTAGCAGAAACATTGGATCGATTTAAGTTTTGATGGCGTCGGTTTGAGGAAGAAGTAGGGGAGGTAAAAGCCAGGCACAGGAGCAACTAAGAATTCCTGAACTAAGCTTTAGCAGAAAACATAAAGATTATCAAAAGCTCAGAGGCAGAGTATCTGCTGATAAATTCTGCTTCTATTACTTTCCTTCTGATAATAAGAACTGAAAACAAATTGTAAAGAGGACATGAAAATACATTTACAGAGAAAAACACCACCAACATTTCCACACAAGAATCTTGTGAACAACATGCTCATTTCTGAATTGATTATCTAAAAATTACAGAGAAGAAAAAGGTTCTCTGGTCGTACATAACCCACAGTCCAACAATGAAACTCACAGGTCAAACAACCTCACACAGGTCGACCCTCTCCTATTCTGCCCAGTCGAACCCCCATCTAGTCTTTTACATGTGTATATATAATAAAAATCCCCCCAGCCTTGCAAAGATGCGGGCTTTACCTCTCTTTTCTAAAAATAGATAACAGTTACAAAAGTTGACACCTGTGGATTGTTTATAAAACAAACAAAACGATTTGGCAACTGCTGATTAAACATCTGGAATTAGTTAATGGTTTGCTGGCAAATGGAAGTTAACAACATCACAATAAACCAGTCGAATGCCTGAGGTCGTTTTAGGTATGCTGCCAGTTGGAGGATTATGTTTAACCTCTGCCTAGAAAATGGGAAACCTCTGCCACCTCACTGTGTGATCTAACCGCTGCCTGGAATTCTGGAGATTGCAGTGAGTGTTCACGATGTGATGAATATATTTGTTTCTTAGAAGATGTGACCTAAGTTCTTTTCCCCTGTTGGAATTAAGCTTTCGTTGGCCAAATCTGGTGCATTGGCGGTTGTTGTCATGTTATTAACAGGCAATGTCAGAAGTTCGTTATCTGCACTGAGCAGCCTACACCCTTCGAACTCCTAGTGTCAGTGCTCAATCCATTGACATCTTTGTTTTCCATTTATATCTTCCTGTTTTTGAGGTGGATCGGTTTTGTACACACACTCTAAGCTCTGCAACACTTCACTTAAATTGTCTTTAGTTTCACTCGAATCAAATTGAATCCTGGAAATAGAACATTTCACAGCATCTGCCTTGTTAACTTCGGACTCAAAATTATTTATCCTATCTCCTTTAGTCATTCCCATCAATGCCTCCTCTGAATGTAAATCATTTTGGCTTTGTAAAGCGTTATCTTGCTTGTTGAAAATTATAGAAGCAATTGCAATCTCTTTGTTGTGAACGTTGTAGGTTTGTGCTATATCTTCAATCATGTTTAGAGGAACAAAAGGATATGGAGCCATCTTTTGTATTTGTTGTATTTCACAAGCTGACAATATGACAAGAGTGCGCATTGTCTTATCTTTGGCTTCGACCAACAATGCCATATTTTCTCTATTCAAAGTTTGTGAATTAGATAACCCTTCAATTGCTTCCTCGTTTTGCAAACATTTTTCCTCTGCACAAGTTTTAGCAGCCTCTCCAGATACAATGACCCACATCTTGCATAGCTCCTTAACAACATCTGGCTGGACCACATCAACCAATAGAGATCTGTAGGCAACCTTTGTTGATGGCATTCCCACAGGTGCAATAGAACACACTATTGAAAATAGAAGAAATGGTGCTTTCCTTTAGTGCCTTAACATCACCCAACGCTCTCTTTGTGTAATATTCCTCCGCAATATAAGCAAGGTTAAACATGGCAAGAAGCAATCCACCTTCCAGGGTGTTTCCCATAAACACAGGTGCAAATGTAGCTCAAGTCATTAGAACATGGATATTGACTCTGCCACCAACAATGTCAAAAGATGCATCGAGTGCTGTTGATATATGTATGCCAGTCGACGTAGCAACTAGACCTTTGCCTGGTAGTGATTCAAAATGTTCGATTGAAACAGGAGGAAGCTCTTTTCCTTCAGTTGTATGGTGCTCATCAAAACCCCGTGGACAAAGGTTAATGCAAACATCTCCACTGATTCTATCATATGTTTTAACGACACCATCAACATTCCCATTTATCTCTATCGCCGGTGGTACTGATATCCTTTGAACAATCCTTAGTAACTCCTCTTCCAGATGGTTGTCTTTGACCCTCGTTATTTGCAGAAGATGATGTTGCATATTTCGTAGAACTATCCCATTCCTCTGGCAAAGGCTCCTTTGTTCAAAAAGGGTCAAGTATCTTTGCAATATCATACTGGTGAGGACCAACAACAGGGGCAAACTTGAGGAACACGCAACCTTCCTTTGCAACTGTGACTCCTCCGCGTTGGACACCTTGAATCTGGTTTCAAACACCTGGCAGAGGGTTTTTAAAGTTGCGTTTCATATATTTTTTATTCTTTGCGGGTGATATCCCACATTCGCTTGGTGAAATGAACTTTAGGTGCTTATAAGAGCCGATAGTCTCATGTTATGTCAATGAAGCGAGCCCGAGGCTTGGGCTTTGGGGTTTGGTGTTGGCGCTGGCGTTGGCTATTGTGTTTGCTGTTTGTTTGTGGAGTTGAATATTCGGGTGTTGGCCCTAAGCCACTATACATTTTGCTAAATTTTTTATTAATTTTCATAAAACTCTGCATAAATGCAAAGGCCGAGGGGCCATTTTCTTTTGGCTAAATTCGCCAAACATAGATTATAAAACCCACATTAGGCTAATAAACCCAATTTTACATTTAACCACAAGAATAACAATTTTTTGCCTTTCAAACCAAATGCACCAAACTTGCTTTGAAGTTCGCGCGCAAACATTCATCTTATGCTTGGTCATTGTCGAACGTTTTTCGCCGCCTTCGCCATGCGTCATGAGCGAACACATATGCCTGAAAAAGATAAATATTACTCAGAACACTGATCCCCTATTATATAGGGTTCTAACACCATTCATAGTTACTTGATGTTATAGTCTTGTAAAAATGATCTCTATTAGCAATTTGGGTGAAAAGTAGTTGAAGGGTACATACCACATGTTACAATTTCTAAGATGTGCATATAATTGGTAGTTTGACAAGGTAAAGTAGTGGTATATTAGAGGAACAAAAATTGACAAAATTTGACCAATAAATAGAAAACACTTGCCAAAAATATAGGGTGTACATGGTCCCAAGAGGGGTTTTATAACTACGCGAGACATCATTTGGGGTCATAAGAAATGCAATGCTACACAAAAAATGTCTCAGTTGGCTAAAAAAGGGTCCAAATGAGGGGCATATGTGACCACAATTAATAAATCATGATATAGAGGTAAAATGACCAAGGAAGAAGGTAGGTACACTCTCTTGTGGACCTAATGATTTTTCAATTCTATTTTATCTAATAAAATGCACATCCTAGGGAAACCCACTGAGCACTCCCCTACATTCTGTGGACGGTACCCAGAGTAAACGAGCTAGTTGAAATTTTGACAACCTAATTTGATGGGGACATAAGTGAGGCTCACAATATCCATAGAGGCAACCTGCTCGAGAACTCGACCCCATTACCTCTTGCTTGTAATTCACAACACTCAACCACTTGAGCTAACCCACCATAATCTATGAACCCAAGTTAATCAAATGAGGCATCAAGATTAGGTTGAAGGCAACAAAATCATATATTGGAACCATGGTAAGGGAACTCAAAGTGAAGACTTAAACACTTGTAATCATACTATAAAATTATGTAGTAGTCCATATTATCTTAAAGTTGTTTTTGTAGAGAAAGTGTGAAGTTTTATACACAACAAATTCTACAACTATAAAGGACACATGTTATCCTTAAATAAAACAAAACTACATATCCAAATTATTAAGGAGTCCTTGGTAATTTCTAGTACACATGATTCAATTATTAAGGAGTCCTTGGTAATTTCTAGTACACATGATTCAAGATAAGGTGGCTAATTCACTTACTATGCCACTCTCTTTAGTTGCATGATCTCAAATTTGCACTATCTTGATTTTATTAATCACCCACACATACTATTATTCATGTTGGGTACCTTCAACAACTATAGGAGTATGACATAATCACGAGAGTTTCAATATATATAGGTGATTTTGGTCCAAGTCCTTGGGAAGAAGGTGCTTAGAGATCTTTTATAGATTCACTTGAGGGATCGAGTTTTATCACTATTATGATTTCTAATCTCTTTACTATTTAGAGACTTTCTAGGAAAGAGAGTAAAACCTTAATTTAAATTAACAAGAAAATAACTCAATCATGAAAATAACATGAGTTGTTAATTTAAAACCTACTCTTATATATATGAATTTGAAATATTTAAATAGAAAACAAGATAAAACAATAAAAAAAATAAAAATAAAAATATATATATATACTTGGTTGTTTAGTTGAGATGCCACAATACTTTAATCGTTTATGTGTTTGGTACAACAACATTAACAATATTGAATGATACCCAATGAAAAGAAAGAAACACAACTATATATATATATATAATCACACACACACACACACACACACAGACACATATATATATTCACATATATATATTATATATATAATCACCTATTCTCTCTTTCTTTCTTAGACACACACACACACACACACACACACACACACACACACACACACATATATATATACTATGTCCTTTTTCATTAACAAATACCCTTTTTCTTTGGAACCCATTGTATCAACCTCATCTTAAGGACAAATGTCACACACCCACTACGACCTAATAGATTTTTCGCCTTTTTCTCCTTTTTCTCGAGGGACATAATCCCCAAGTTCCTACGAGGTCCTAGCGCAGGCTAGCTCTTCCTGTCAGAACCTTCACTAAACCAATCCACAGGTTCTTTCATTGAAAAACCCATTGTGTACAACTCAAGAACCAAGCGTGGGCTTCACCTTCATGTGATCATCGGTTATGACCCCGGGCCAAGCCAAGAGGCACCTTTCACAATTCGTGACTCAGCGATGCCCGAGATTCAAGTCCTTTGACTCTTCAAACCCTGAAACCTGAAATCGTACCTTCATTGAGATCGATGGCTGCGAATCTTCCCCCTGATCCGATGGTCCTAGCCGTATTGAGACTTCAGTAACCGAGAGTTTGAAATGCAAGCGAGTCGAGTATTTCGACTCTTCAAACCCCGAAACCTGAAATCGTCCCTTCGTTGAGATCGATGGCTGCAAATCTTCCCCCTAATCCGACGGTCCTGGTCGTATAGGGACTTCGGTAACCAGGAGTTCGAAATGAAAGCAAGTCGAGTATTTCGACTCTTCAAACCCCGAAACCCGAAATTGTCCCTTCGTTGAGATCGATGGCTGCAAATCTTCCCCCCTAATCCAACGTTCCTGGCCGTATCGGGACTTCAGTAACCAGGAGTTCGAAATGCAAGTGAGTCGAGTCTTTCGACTCTTCAAACCTCGAAACCCGAAATCGTCCCTTCGTTGAGATCGACGACTGCAAATATTCCCCCTGATCCAACGGTCCTGGCTGTATCGAGACTTCGGTAACTGGGAGTTCTAAATGCAAGTGAGTCGAGTCTTTCAACTCTTCAAACCTTGAAACCCGAAATGCCGAAACCTATTCACACTAAGCTGATTCAGAGTTTTGCATACTGGGACTTCGCGACTTGCGACGACGAAGGGTCCTGCCCTTTGGTTTTCCGGGTGCCGAAACGTCGAAATGCCGAAACCTATTCACACTAAGCTAATTCGGAGTTTCTCATACCAGGACTTCGCGACTTGCGATGACGAAGGGTCCTTCCCTTTGGTTTCCCGAGTGTCGAAACGCCAAAATGCCGATGAACGGGTCTGAATACTCCAGAACTTTCAGGACGTTGCCAAGACCAGCCTCCTACTTATGCAAAGGTTAAGGTCGACGAGAAATAGAGCTCCGACAGATATTTCAGAGGATTCTTGGGTAAATTATCCCTAGGGTTGGTGACCTGAGTAAAAGTCTTCATAATTTGCCGAGCTATAAATTCAGTGGTAAGGGTAAAGTAAACTCGTGGATTTACTATCATGGTAGTCCTTTCGAGGGACTCACTCCGACTCTGGAGTGCGAGGAAACTTCCTGAGAGAAGTGCATTTAGGAAATTAAACCAGGGCATAGCGCGAGCCAAGTAGATAGGACAATTCTCAAGGGAACAAACTCGTATTCTGAACCTACTCATTTTATACATAGACCGATTATGGTCATATAAGTATAAGCATGCATCCCTTGTCTCCAAATCAAAACACAGG